>OU015494.1:201805990-201905990 GCA_907164885.2 Dolomedes plantarius
GTATATGGGCGAAAAGTGTTTTGGTGGAAAACACAGTAAGGAACGATTGACTGTTTTACTGTGCACTAATTCGAATGGATCTGAGAAATTTCCACCACTAGTTATAGGCAAATCAAAGCAACCAAGGTGTTTTAAGAATATCACCAGGAAACCTTGTGTGTACCGCAATAACAATAAAGCGTGGATGACATCACAAATTTTTATTGACTGGATTAGAAAATTTGATGCAAAAATGCATCGAGAAAAGTGAAAAGTTTTACTTTTAATCGACCGATGCACTGCACATACTCCAAATATCCCTGGACATACAAATTTGACTATCCATTTCTTACCAGCTAATTGCACTAGTAATTTGTAGCCATTAGACCTGGGTATCATTCGCAGTGTGAAAGCATACTACAGAAAGTCTTTAATTAGTAAATTAATAAACAATTCGGCTGACAGTATAAAAATTAGAAAATTTACAATCTTGGAAGCAATGCACATGATAACATCAGCATGAAAAGAAGTTTCTTCATCCACAATAAAAAACTGCTTTCGAGTTGCTGGAATTCACAAATACCTTGTAATGGAACTGCAAAGTACGGATGTAGAAATCAACGAAGATGACATTACCCCTGAAGAATGAAGAAGTCTTGTTGAAGATGAGGGTGTTTCAATTCAAGATTTCTACAATTGTGATAAATATGTTTTAACAACAGATTTCAGAAATATAGAACAAATTTATTAAGATATTGTAAACGAAAACACAGTGTGAGACGAAGAAGGTGAAGTTGAAGACACGGAAAACGAGATACTGCCACCGTCTTACACAGATGCAATTTCTGCTCTAGATGTTCTCCGACGCTATATTACATCGAAAATGGAAGGTGACTTATTTAACATTTTAGAAAATCTGGAAAAGAGAATAACGAAAACAAGGCGAATGAAGCAATCAACACTTTTTGAATTTTTTAAAACGTAATTTATTGTATTGTTTGTACTCTTTTTTTTTAAATGTAATTTAAAATAACTTTTTGTGAATAAAATAATGATGATAATAAAAATAACATTTTTAAACACGCCAATATATTAAGAAATATATTGACAGTCCTAAACCTGTAAAGTGTGAAGGGAAATGTTATTATTTCACAAATTCTGTTTAAGGACGATCTCTACTTAAGGATGATTTTTCACGGTCCCTTGAAAGTCGTTAATCAGAGAACCAACTGTATATATATATATATATATATATATATATATATATATATATATATATATATATATATATATATATATATATATATATATATATATATATATATATATATACACATATATATACATACATATATATATATATATACATACATACATACATACATACATACATACATACATACATATATATATATATATATATATATATATATATATATATATATATGAGGTGGTGAAAGGCAAAGTGGTGTAAGTCAGTAAGTCAAAAGCATTTTACTGCAAAAACTACAAAAAATTCCACTATAAAGTGAAGAAATTATAGTTCCCAATAAATATTATAATATGACAAATAATAATAATAATGCATATAAAAAAGTTGAAAATACGACTTTTTTTATTTGAGGGCAAAATTGTAATCTTCATGTTCAATTTATGGGTGAATCGCAAATAATTATTATTTGCAATATTATAATATTTATTGGGAACTATAATTTCTTCAATTTATAGTGGAATTTTTTGTAGTTTTTGCAGTAAACGCTTTTGACTTACTGACTTACACCACTTTGCCTTTCACCGCCTCATATATATATATATATATATATATATATATATATATATATATATATATATATATATATATATATGTGGGGGGGAGGGAACGACCACAGCAACATTGGATATAAACATCCTTTATTAGTTAAATATTAGAAAATGAAAATAAACAGCTCGAGAGTTACGTCTTCCCATCTCGGCGTACAGCGATCGTCTGATAAGGCGGGAATACATCATGCTGGCGCACGCACTGACGTCACACAGACAGTAGCGCCGCGTAACGTTTGGAGATGGAGATGGGATATAATTTCCCATATTCGGTCATCATGACCGGACAGGCGACCTCGCCTTAAGGTACACAGCAAAAATTTATCAAAAACATTAGAACATAGTTAATACAAATATAAAATAACAGTAAAAATGCAAAATATAAAATGGAAAAAATAAAGATAGTGATACAATACCATAGTTGGCTGGAAATAAACTGGCAAAAAAAAACACAGCAAATACGAAATAACTAAAAGAAAAAATAATATTAGTGATGACAAGAAAAAAATGGAAAATTATGTATGTGAGAAAAAAAAATTAAGTTCTTGAGAGTCAATTGTCAATAGTCTGTTGTAAAAAACAAAGTAAGTTCAGTTGAATAAAAATATCAAGTTATATGCTCAATGGTGTTGGACCAAGGTTTCAGATATTCTGCACAAGTTGATGTTTTCACTGGTCCGTCGAAGAATGCACACTTTTCAACATCATAAGTGTTGTTTGGTTTTACTTTTGTAATTTTATATGGTCCAAGAAATTTTTGTTTGAGTTTGAGACCAGGACCAAACTGGGTACGCTTGATTGCTACAAGGTCGTCGAGTTGGAAGGGGTGAGCTTGTTTGCGTCTCAGATTGTAAGTACGACGATTTTCGTCTTGAACCTTGCATATTTGTCGTTTAGCGTCTTTACGGAGATCATCACGTTTTTGGAGAAATGTAGATTTTATTTCCTCGTTCATCATATCAACAATTTTGATGTCATGGGGAGAATGCATTTTAGTCCCAAAAAGAATTTCGAATGGAGTGGAATTGATACTACGTTGGAAGATGGAGTTGATGATTTGTTGAACGGCTGGAACATGGGAATACCATTTTTCCGGGTTGTCGATAGAGAGTTTAGAAAGTACGGCGATGATGACGGAGTTGAGACGTTCAACTTGACCGTTCGATCTGGGAAGTCTAGCAGTAACAGCAATGTGACGTATATTCTGTTTTTCACAATACTCTTGAAATGCAGTAGACATAAACGCGGTACCTCTGTCTGAAATTATCCGGGACGGATTACCGAAGACTGCTCTTTGGGTTTCCAACCTATTGATTACGTCAGCGGCGTCTGTAGACCGGGTTGGGTATAACCACACAAATTTAGTAAAGGAGTCAATAACTGCAAAAATGTGCTTGTAACGCTTAGATGTACTGGCAAGTGGGCCTAGAGGGTCAATATGGTACGTGTGCAGGGGTGTGTCGTCTTTTTCGATGGGATGCAGCATTCCATCTTGCTTTCCACGTTTTCTATTATTGAGGATGCATGTGACACAGTTATTGATGCATCGCTGTATTTTCTCTTTCAAGTTCGGAATAAAATATTCTTTTTGCAACAGTTCTTGAGTGCGTAGTACTGCGAAGTGGCCTCGTTCGTGAGCTGCCTGAATTATGTTCGCCTGCATACCTTCGGGCACTACAAGTAAATCAGTTCCTTGAACAGTTTTATATAGCAGATTATTTTTAACTATATAGTCGTCATATGATGCGGTTGAAAGAAGTTTTTTTTATAGTTTCGATATGCTCGTCTGATTGTTGTGCTTTAAGAAGTTGTATAAGGACACTGTCCTGAATAACCATGCATGGGCTTCTACTAAGGGCATCAACGTGAGCCATTTTTGAACCGGTACGGTGTTCGATTTTGTAGTCAAAGTCTTGAAGATACAATGTCCATCGAGCTATACGTGAGTTAAGTTCTTTTTTACTTAGGGTCTTCACAAATGCATTGCGGTCAGTAACTATTTTAAAATGTGAACCAAGAACGTAGATACGAAATTTTTTAAGTGCTTCCACAATGGCGAGAACTTCAAGTTCGTAGCTTGTATATTTGCTTTCGTTGTCCGACGTCTTCTTGGACATGTAGTAGACGGGGTGGAAACAGTTATCTTCCTTGGATTTTTGTAGCAGGACTGCCTCCAAGCCATCAATTGATGCGGCAGTGTGAATTTCAATGGGACTCTTTTGGTTAAAAATACTTAAAACGGGCTGTTGGGAAAGGAGGTGTTTTAATTTTTGAAATGCGGCTTTCTGATCAGTCTGAAATTGAAATGGGGTATCCTTACGAAGCAGATCACTAAGGGGTTTTGCTATGGTAGAATAAGAGGGAAGAAATTTACGAAAATATCCAGTAAGACCTAAAAAACGTTGGACATCTTTTGTGTTTTTGGGATCAGGATAATTAAGAAGGGCTTTAGTTTTGGAGGAGGAGGGGAACAGTTTTCCGTGCTCCACAATGTGGCCTAGAAATTCAATTTTGTTATACAGAAATTGGCACTTATTAAAGTTTATGTCAAGTCCATAATTACGAGCTACAATTAAAACAGTGTTCAGACGTTCAAGAGCTTCAGACTCATTATTCGCTGGAATGATGAGATCATCCATGTATGGGAGTACAATACCTTTGGCAATAAGGTCACGAAAAACGGCATTTATGTATCGCATGAAAACAGAAGGACAAGAGCTTAATCCAAATGGCATATATCGGAATTTAAATTGACCTGAATGCGTTACAAAACTAGTGTAACGACGACTTTTTTCGTTTACGAATATGTTGGCATTTTGGAGACTATCCAAAATATCGTCGATCAAAGGTAAAGGGTAGTGATCCTTAACTAACTTACGATTTAATTGCCTATAGTCTATGCAAACTCTCGGCTGACCGTTCTTTTTACGAACGACAACGACTTGACTAGCGTAGGGGGAAGAACATGGTTCTATAATTCCATTTGTTAACTATTCGTCAATTTGAGCATCCACTATATCACGTTCTGCAAATGGTAAGCGTCGGGGTGTATGGAAAATTGGCTTATCGTCAGTAAGCGTTATATCAAGTTCGATGTTCGCAGTTTTCGTTTTGTTAGGTTTGTAGGCTAACAATTGCTGTTCAACGTCATTACGGGTTTTACGAGAAATGTTAGGACCAATATCAAAAATAGAAGGATCGGCTGAAATTGTGATTACAGTTATTTGGAACAACGGAGATATTTACTGGAAAAATTTGATCATCTATTTTAATTTCGGAAGCAAAAGAACCAATTACTTGAGTTTTTGAAAAACCGAAACCAGTTAGCATTGTAGTGCTATTCGTCAACGGTGGTGATCTGAGTTTAATCCACGCGGAATGTTTAAGAAGCGTCGAATGACTGCCAGTATCCACTAATCCCGAAAATGTATTATCAAAAATAACAACCGTTTTGCATATATTAGGGGAGAAGTAACAACATGCACCGTGTTGACACCGTCATGCGTCGCGGAGCTTTCAATTTGAGTACGGCGGCAATCCGCGGACTTATGTCCAAATAAATTACAAGAAAGGCAACGAGGGCCAAGAGAACGACTAGGGCACGTCTTTGAGAGATGCCCAATTGCATTACAATTAAAACAGCGTTGATGAGATTTAGCTGAGCTAGCAACAGTAAATTTTGAGTCACGTCTTTGGGGTGCAGTGTTTGGTTCCGTGCCGCGTCTTTGGCCATCGCCGGCACGTCGAAAATTCGAACCAATTGTGTTCTTTTGACTAAGTACGGTTTCGTATGTTCGGAGTTTTTCTTTGAATTCGGTATAAGATTTTGCACCGTAAAGAATAATTTTCTCTGATGGGGTACCCTGTATTCCTTGTATAGTATACTGAATGACGGAACATTAATCAATAGTATTAGTAGTGCGGTTTGCAATTTCACGCATCGCTATAAAATACTGCTTTAAACTTTCATTAGAACGCATGTGACGTCTTTCGAGTTGTCTATGAATTTCAATGGATGTGATTCTATCAGAAAATTCATTTATTAACGCGGTCTTAAATGAATCATACGAATTCAGATGTCTTTGAGAAAACAAAAAAGTTTTAGCAGGTCCTGTAATGAGGCGTTTGGCAAAAACCAATTTTTGTTGATCACTGATAACGGGAAATAAATTAAAGTTATCCTCCACGTCGGCAAAAAAATTGTGGATGGAATATAAATTATTGCCTGTGAACTGGCGACAGGAGGTTGAAAGGTCTCTTAACAAAAGACAGAAGTGAGAACTCATAGAGTCGGGAATCAAATCATTATTGTTTATCAAAACATCATTTCTGCTAGGAGAGGCATCAAGCCACAGTTGTTTATTCTGGATGTCTGGCTGATGCATGGGAAAGCGTTGTAAATGGCTGGAAGTACTTTGACCTACATTTGAATCACTCAGACCTACATTTGAATTGACTCAGAAGAAAGGGTAATTTCGTTTTCAGCGTCGCATAAAAAACTCGTATCTAAAGAATTTTGATAAATTGGAGAGGGCATAAAGAATATTATCGCATAACTCAATTTTGTTAGTACTGATATTATCTAAATGTAATAAATTAGCAACAGAAATAAAATCGGCGAGTGAAAAATCCTTCATTAAGCATTCTTTATGTTTCGCGACATCAAATTCTGCGGGGAATGAGGAAAATTGACGCATTTTTTTCGCGATGAGCGGTCGAATTCGGTATAACCGAGTACTTTATTTAATAATTTTACGTTTTGAGTTGTTCCGTATGTGAGGGAGTTAGCAATGAGAGGGATATCGCCTAAGATTAGGGCCATAATGAAAATTGAAACAAATTAATAACACAACTGAGGGGAAAAATTTTAAACTTAAGAAATTACGGAATTTTGAAACAGAACCTAACGGGGAAAAAAATGGGGCCTACCTTGCTTAAGGGAACAGTCCTTGTGGCTCGAAGGGTATCCAATGAGAATAGGAAGAATAGTCCACGAAAGTCCAGTCTATTTTTTTTATAATATAGGTGAATGTCACTATCCAAAATCACGTTATCCAGTAGAATGGCACTATATCCAGTAGTGTAGGAATTGCACTAAGTTCTTGAAGATTACACAGTTCAGCACAGCAGCAATTTTTAATTTCGATTTCGGTTTGGAACGTCAGCGGCAAAGGATTGTAGATTCTTTGGTTTGTTACATGTGTTCTTGTAGAATCCTCGTAGATTAAAACAAATACCTTGGTAAGAGCAGCCCGTCTGCTGCAATTGGCACGTCAGCCACAACTAAATTCAAAAACAAAAGTGTCCACAGCCGTCTGCTGGGATGATACTTCTTTTTTAAACGGAAAACGGGTCTAGGGGGAACAATTCATGCAGGGAAAGCGAAGGAAAGGTCGAGCCCCCAAATGTGGGGAGGGAATGACCACAGCAACATTGGATATAAACATCCTTTATTAGTTAAATATTAGAAAATGAAAATAAACAGCTCGAGAGGGACGTCTTCCCATCTCTGCGTACAGCGATCGTCTGATAAGGCGGGAATACATCTTGCTGGCGCATGCACTGACGTCACACAGACAGTAGTGCCGCGTAACGTTTGGAGATGGAGATGGGATATAATTTCCCATATATATATATATATATATATATATATATATATATATATATATATATATATATATATATATATATATATATATATATATCACTAAACATTGAATTTGATCATTTCAAAAAACATAATTTTGAAAATATTGTTATCTCCATTGTTGATATAATTAAATCACCCTCTGAAAGATTATTTTATGAAAATATATATATATGCGAAAACACAAAACTACTTTTCCATATGGCCTTAATCAAATTTATATACAGAAAAATATCGTGAAGTTCAATTTTACTGATGTGTCAGCTCATCCTATTTACCCTCAACTAATCGAAGATACTAAAACTTCAAAAAGAACTAAAAGAGGTAAAAGTTATAAAAAAAGTAAGACTTTTGATTGTAATTTATATAAAAAGGCCTTATTAAATTTTCAGAAAAGGTTTATTAATGATTATCAATATAAAGAATTAAAAGTTTGGATATTTTCTATCGTTAAAAAACATATCATTAAGCTATATCTACTATTTTTAAGTACTAAATTTAAGAATTATCATTTTCAGCATCTGGTATATGATTTACTATTAACGCGGGCTAAATATTTAAAAATAAACTTATTTCAAAAACATAACATTGCAAATAATACTTATTGTGTATTAAATTTTACCAACCCTGAACTAAACAACATAAACTTCAATAGTATTTTTGATAAACTTCATGATATGTTTTCTGTAAATGAAATAAAAGTTAAACATGCCTTTAAATATACACTGCCTATGGGTAGAAGTATATTTAACTATAATCAGGTATAAAAAAATTTTTAATCAATCTATAAATTTAAATTGTGTATGTCATCTGCCCAAATACAATAGTTTTGTTGACACGGCACATGGTCATGTAATAACAGGTAATTTGGAACTAGTTGATAATTTAGCACTGCGTGAGTTGATGAATTTGGGAACTAAATATAGATTTCCTAGTACTTATAATAATAAGAAAATTATAAGTTTCTTAAATGCTGATTTAAATAAATTTATCTATAAAATAGCTATAAATTATTCTATACCTACAGAAGCCTTCAATCAATGGAAAATTAATTTACTTAAGATAGTACATTCTAAACTACCTAATTATAGTAATTTCTTTAATAATTCCTATAAACAATTAAAAGAAGCTATAAATAAATTACAAGAATATTTTATAATCACTTATGTAGATAAAGCAGCCAACAATTATGCAATTATTTGTAAAAAATATTTTGCCATTTGTTTAAAAAACAGCTAGACAATAGTGATCTTTTTCAGCCTTTAAAAGAAACTACAAGTATTACAGTATTATTAAGAAAATTATTGCAAAATATAAACTTCTAGGTATATCATCAAACAACTATCTCTTTCCATATATTACTTTAGTTCCTAAATTTCATAAAACACCTATTGCTTTTAGAGCAGTAACCTGTGGACACAACACTTATGCTACTAAAGCAAGTGTAATATTATTAAATTACCTTAAATTAATCTATAAAACAATAACTTCTGGTGTTTGTGGTATAATTGATAATAACTTTAGTCTAATTAGAAAACTACAAACATTAGATAATTGTAAAACAATAGTAACTTATGATTTTAAATATTTATTTAATAATATCAATATAATTGATTTAAATAGAATAATTATAAAGTTAGTACAAAATAATATTCAATACTTAAGCCACGAAATCAGTCTAACTCGTTTCAATAGGCTCCTAGATTTTGTAACTAAACATAATTACATTGTACATAATAATAGTATATACTTACCGACCAAAGGTGTACCACAAGATGGAAATGCTTCAAGTATGCTAGGCAATTTATATTTACATTATTTTGAAATTAATAATATAGATAATTGCAATTACAATATATTTAGATATATAGATGATATAATAGTAATTAATAAAAGTAATAATCATATAGACTTAAATTTTTACCCTCCTAATCTGGAACTAATAAAAAGTAGCCAAAATAATATTAATGTAAACTTTTTAGATATTAACATTAAATTAAATTCTCATAGCAATTTTACTTTTCACTTATACGACAAAAGATCAGACTATGATTTTAATATTGTTAAATTTCAAAATTACCTAACCTATTTACATAAATCTGTTTTTAATAACATTATTGTAAATCAGTTAGTTCGTATAAATAGGCTATGTTCTAAAGACAATAGGAATAAGCATATTTTAGACTTGATAGCTGTGCTAACACGTAATTATTACACTGATAGTCTTTCCAAGCACATAATTGGTTGTTTTAGATTTAATGAATAGTTTGTTCTGTTGCAATTAATAAGTAAATAATAATAATAAGTTTAATTAGAGAAAATAAGAACTAAAAATAAAAAATAAATAAATAAAATTAAAATCTTAAGGAAAATAAAAATAAAATAATAATAAATTACTCTTATTAATAATAATTAAAAACTAATCTAATTTAGGTTTAATAGTTCTAAAACACAGTATCCATAGTAGGTCAGTTTCTGTGTTTCCATTTGCTCCATGGTTGCAAGTTTTCTGACGTCAGTCATCTTGCGGTTACCTATTCTTAACTTCCACTCTGTCTAGCGCCAGGCTTCGTGTTCTATGGTTAAATAACTCTTTATTCAATTCTACAGTTTCTCATGGATTGTACGGTGTCTAAGTATGTTTATATTCGGAAACAATCCATTGGTTTTTAGACAGTATCGACACCGCTGATGAAGAGAGGCTGTCATAAACCTCTTTCATACTTATCTTTTCATGATTTTAGTTCCTGGCTGCAATCAGCTTTAGTGCTCATACTGTTTTTTCTCTTTCAACTATGTCTTATATATATATATATATATATATACAGTATGCCCATTAAAGTCCCTTCTCACCCTCTTAACTTCGGAACGGCTGCTGCTATATTCATAAAAGTGGTGTCTAGGTATAGTAAAGTAGCCATGCGCTACTGAATGAAACCACCTACCGCGCCACGTGGTGGAAAACTGCGGAGTTAGCATTCCAATCTCGAAAACGGAACGAGATAGGGAAAAAAAAGTGATATACAAAGTTGTAGAAAATCATCGATTTAGTACGAAAAGATACCTTGTGGACATTAATAGAATGGTTAAAACGCGCATTTGTTTTTTCGGGATTTCCTACACTGTGACGTCACGAAAGGATCTGAGAAAGAAAAAAACAACTAATTTTAACAATATACCTTTATTTGAGATGTTCAAACTTCTCACCGTCAGCTGCAATGCACATTTGGATCCTCGTTTGAATCTCACATTGCACACGTTGGAGCATAGAGCGTGACACGTTGGCACAAGCGTCCATAATGCGTCGTTTAAGGTCCTGCAATGTTTGTGGAGGGGTCGCATACACCTGCTGTTTCAGGTAATCCCCACAGGAAAAAGTCCCGTGGAGTCAGATCAGGCGAACGTGGAGGCCATTCTTCGAAACCGCCATACCCAATTATTTGGTCCCCGAATTCCTTGACGAGGTACTGCTTCACTGGAGATGTCTTATGAGCAGGCGCACCTTCATGTTGAAACCATACATTCCTAAGATTAAACAACGGCAGGTTCTCCACAAAATCGGGTATTACGTTCTGTAGCAATTGTAAATATCGTGCACCCGTTCACGTGCCATTGTAAAATATTGAGCCGATCAGCTTGTTATTGTAAATTGCACACCAAACGTTAATAGCATACCGCATTTGATGTCGAACGTCGGTAAAACATCTAGGATTTTCCAGCTCCCAGTAATGGGTGCTTTGCCTATTGTACATGCCATTCCGTGAAAAGCATGCCTCATCCGTCCACACTATATCTGCCAAGAATGTTGGCTGAACCTGTATCTGATTCATGACGAAGTTGCACCATGCATAACGTCGTTCGGCATCCCCGTCCAATAAAACCTATTGAGGCGTTGGTCGGTATGGATGAGCGCCTAATTCGCTTAGGATTTTCCAAACCTGACTTTTGAAGAGGCCACAGTGTTGACTGATCTCTCTTGTGCTGCATTTCGGATATGCGAGGGCGTATGCTAATACCTCATCCGATTGAACTTGCCGTCCAACCTTAGCTGGTCTGCCAGATCGAGGTCGACTAGTAATGCAGCCTGTCTCCGTTAAACGTTTTACAACAGTTAGGATGGTGTGATGAGAAGGATGCGGGCCTTCAGGGAAACGTTGCCGGTACAAACTTGCTGCTGATCGTGCCTTGCGTACACATTCACAGTACAGTAAAACCATCTCACAATAATCTGCTTTGGAATACTCAGCCATGACCACGAGCATCAACATACTACAACCCCAAGAAGATGTCTCTTTTATAGCTGTCTCAGGTAAACAGGCGGGACGTTTCTTACGTATTTGCATACTGCAAAAATTTCGAACACCAAGCTCAAGTTGCGTTGAGTTGATGCGACACTATTTTACACGATTTACGTATTGTCTACTCTGTTTATAAAGGCAATCAGTGCAAGGGTGAAACCCTCGAGGTTTGAACCGCGGTCCTTTTGATTGGGGATGAAAAGCGATATACCACTGTGCACATTACGGTGTCGTGTTTTTCCCGAAAGATAATCATTTCTCCTTTCGTTCAAGTTTCGTGACGTCACAGTGTAGGAAATCGCGAAAAAACAAATGCGCATTTTAACCGTTCTATTCTTTGCATTAATGTCCACAAGGTATCTTTTCGTACTAAATCGATGATTTTCTACAACTTTGTAAATCACTTTTTTTCCCTATCTCGTTCCGTTTTCGAGATAGGAATGCTAACTCCGCAGTTTTCCACCAGGTGGCACGGTAGGTGGTTTCATTCAGTAGCGCATGGCTACCTTACTATACCTAGAAACCACTTTTATGAATATAGCAGCAGCCGTTCCGAAGTTAAGATGGTGGGAAGGTACTTTAGTGGGCATACTGTATGTATATCTTTATATATAAAAGGCAAAGTCTGTGTGTGTGTGACCGAGTTTTTGTCTGCTCGCGGCGCAGCGCAAAGACGGTAGGTCGGACAGTCTTGAGATTCGACACGAAGATGCCTCCCGAGGTCTCATTATGCACCTCGAAGCCCTTTTTTCGATTTTTTAATTAGATTTTCCGTAATTAAATATTTAGTCGCGATTTGGAGCTCCCGGACGAGTAAAAGCCCCGTAAATCCTAACGTATCCGTCCAAGAATTTTTTTTTTCGGACGAGCCTATACGGGAAAGATGACACTATACGGAAATCACAATTAAAATTGTCTGTCTTAATTTATCGATTAATTGTGATTTTTTTTCGATCGCCTGTACGCACCCGTTTTTCGGAAAAAAACGCGATTTTGTCCGTGACCCTTTTTTCCAAATTGTCGAATCGATACGTAAATGTCGTTACATTTTTACGAAATTTTTATCTCAGAGACCCTAGACATCACAGTTTCGAAAGCCAGAACCAAAATTAATTTACAAATTGTAGTTATTTTTTAATAATTTATTTTATGATTCGGAAACTCTTGCGAGAAATCTCATTTTGGAGATTTCGTTCTTCATTTCCGGACGAAGGTAAAATAGGAGAAAAACCAGTTTTTCGAAGTCATGCACGTGATGTGTTGGGTCGTTGTTTTCTATGAGGGATTCGGTGGTTAAAGGAAATCGATTACTATTGCAGTGATAATCGATTAAAAAATCACATTTAGTAATGCCGTAATTTTTTTGGCCAGCACTTAGTTAATATCATATAATTTGTGGTGTATTTGTGGAAAAAATCTATGAAGATTTCAAAGAATTTCAGCATGTGGAGGATGTGATATATTCGCTTTCAAGGAAATCGATTACTATTGCAGTGATATTCGATTAGTAATCCTATGTCAAAAATTTTGCCAAAATGTGCCAGAAAGGATTAAATTTATATGGGTAAAATAATGTATCGTGGTGAGGAAAAGGATGACAGCGACGCCCATTAACAAAGGGTTAAGGCTACTAAAAAATTGGTAATTACATTACCCGAGCAAAGCCGGGACGGGTACAGCTAGTATCTTTATATATAAAAGGCAAAGTCTGTGTGTGTGTGACCGAGTTTTTGTCTGCTCGCGGCGCAGCGCAAAGACGGTAGGTCGGACAGTCTTGAGATTCGACACGAAGATGCCTCCCGAGGTCTCATTATGCACCTCGAAGCCCTTTTTTTCGATTTTTTAATTAGATTTTCCGTAATTAAATATTTAGTCGCGATTTGGAGCTCCCGGACGAGTAAAAGCCCCGTAAATCCTAACGTATCCGTCCAAGAATTTTTTTTTTTCGGACGAGCCTATACGGGAAAGATGACACTATACGGAAATCACAATTAAAATTGTCTGTCTTAATTTATCGATTAATTGTGATTTTTTTTCGATCGCCTGTACGCACCCGTTTTTCGGGAAAAAACGCGATTTTGTCCGTGACCCTTTTTTCCAAATTGTCGAATCGATACGTAAATGTCGTTACATTTTTACGAAATTTTTATCTCAGAGACCCTAGACATCACAGTTTCGAAAGCCAGAACCAAAATTAATTTACAAATTGTAGTTATTTTTTAATAATTTATTTTATGATTCGGAAACTCTTGCGAGAAATCTCATTTTGGAGATTTCGTTCTTCATTTCCGGACGAAGGTAAAATAGGAGAAAAACCAGTTTTTCGACGTCATGCACGTGATGTGTTGGGGCGTTTGTTTTCTATGAGGGATTCGGTGGTTAAAGGAAATCGATTACTATTGCAGTGATAATGGATTAAAAAATCACATTTAGTAATGCCGTAATTTTTTTGGCCAGCACTTAGTTAATATCATATAATTTGTGGTGTATTTGTGGAAAAAATCTATCAAGATTTCAAAGAATTTCAGCATGTGGAGGATGTGATATATTCGCTTTCAAGGAAATCGATTACTATTGCAGTGATATTCGATTAGTAATCCTATGTCAAAAATTTTGCCAAAATGTGCCAGAAAGGATTAAATTTATATGGGTAAAATAATGTATCGTGGTGAGGAAAAGGATGACAGCGACGCCCATTAACAAAGGGTTAAGGCTACTAAAAAATTGGTAATTACATTACCCGAGCAACGCCGGGACGGGTACAGCTAGTATATATATATATATATATATATATATATATATATATATATATATATATATATATATATATATATATACAGTGGCTCCCAAAAGTGTTCGTACACTTACGAATTTCAATGAAATAGGGGTCTATCCATTAATTAAAATGAATATTTCAGAATGGGTATTTAATGATAAGATCTATAATCTATTCTTAACAAAACTACATGAAATATTTTGAAAACATAGTAAAACTTTTTTTTAAGAAACCAGTAATCAAAAAGTAACAAAAACTTTATCTCACAAAAGTCATCGTACACTGAAATATTTTCGGATAAATTCATAACTAAAATTATCGTCTGGCGCTTTATTTTTATTTTTGAACTGTGGTGGCATTTAAAATATCGTTTGGCTTTAATTTTTGCTTGCCTACTCCGTAATATTCTATTTATTATTTAAAAATGGCTCGTAGTCATAAAGAAACAACAAACAGCATTCGAAAATTGATTATTTTTCATCATAGTAGTGGTAAATCAGTTCGGAATATTGCTAAATTTCTTAATTCATCCCATCTTACTGTGCAGTATGTGAATAAACGCTTTAAAGAAGAAAAATGTATCGAAAACAAGGTAAGAAAAGGCCGTCCGGCAAAGTTAACAAAACGTGATCAGAGATTTATAATTAGAAAATTTGTGAAAAATTCACGTTTGAGTGCTGTAAAAGTTTCTGCAGAATTCAATGAAATATTTTCTACTTCAATTTCACCTGAAATTTTTTGACGAGTCCGAACAGCTGGATTACATGGGCATTCTGCCCATAGAAAATTTTTTGTGAGTGAGAAAAACAGAAAGTTTAGGCTTTCCTTCGCGCTTTCAATGATAAATAAGCCCCAAACCTATTGGAATAATGTCTTATTTGTCGATGAACATTTTTGGTGCTGATGGGCGTATAATTGTATGGAGAAGAAAAAAGTGAGGAACTTAATCCCAAGAACTTAGTAGGAACAGTTAAGCATGCCGGTGGAGGTATCCTTGTGTGGGGGTGCATGTCAGCATCAGGACTAGGAAATTTGGTACTTATTGATGGCATAATGAATCATGCTGTTTTTATAAATATTTTAAGAGACAATTTAAAATTATCAGCTCAAAATTTGGGTATTGGAAACAACTTTGTTTCTTATCAAGATAACGATCCTAAGCACACGGCTCTCAACGTTCGCATCTGGTGTCTCTACAAGTTTTGAAAACTCCACCTCAATCACCAGATTTAAACCCAATAAAACATATTTGGAGAGAACTGGAGGTTCGAGTATTAAAACACAACATTCACACAAAAAGCGAACTAAAAACAATTATGATGGAAGAATGGATGAACATTGATGCAAAAATTACAAAAGAACTAAAGCAATCTATTCCCAGACATTTAAAAGCTATTGTGGATGCTAAAGGATATCCTACTAAAGATTAATTTAACGAAAAATTAGAATATTTACTAATATGTAGAGATTTTTTACAAGTGTACGATGACTTTTGTGAGATAAAGTTTGTTACTTTTGGATTATTGGTTTCTTAAAAATAAAGTTTTACTATGTTTTCAAAATATTTCATGTAGTTTTGTTAAGAATAGATTATAGATCTTATTATTAAATACCCATTCTGAAATATTCATTTTAATCAATGGATAGACCCCTATTTCATTGAAAATCGTAAGCGTACGAACACTTTTGGGAACCACTGTATATATATATATATATATATATATATATATATATATATATATATATATATATATATATTTATTTATTTATTTATTTATTTATTTATTTATTTATATATTCTTAAGGGGCGGCAATTTGTCTTTTTGTCCGGGGCAACGTAACCGCTAGAGCGGGCGCTGATCTCAGGCAGATAATGAATTTCGGTTTATTATGGTTTACAGGACCATTTAACAAAGTTTGTGTTACTGCGAGCACTTCAGAGCAAAAGAGCGGAAGAGGTTGCTTTGCAACTACTTGATATCTTTTTGACATTTGGGGCTCCTTGTATATTGCATTCTCATAATGGAAGAGAGTTTGTAAATTCCTATATAGAGCAGTTATCTACGTATTGGCCAGAATTGAAGATTGTTCATGGGAAGCCTCGTCACAGCCTGTCGCAGGGTTCGGTTGAGAGGGCCAACCAAGACGTAGAAAATATGTTGGTTTCATGGATGAAAGATAATCAAACTACAAATTGGTCCAATGGTCTTCGTTTTGTTCAATTCATGAAAATCAGAGCTTTACATTCAAGAATTAAGCAATCACCATACAAAGCTATGTTTGGGATTGAACCAAGAGTTGGACTGACGACCTCAACCTTGCCATCTGATATTATAAAAAATATCCAAAACGAGGATGAACTTCAGAAAATTTTCGAGGACATGAATGCAGAAGAGCAAGAAACTGAACAAGCACAATCAGGGGAGTATATGCTTGCTAGTAAGTCGATCAAAATTTTTCTAATTAGAAAGGAAGCCAAAGAAAATTTAATAAAACAAGCCAAACGAATGAAAAAGATCTCCGATGCAACACATCCTGAGGTTTCTATTGGAGGTAATGTTGTTTCCATTCCACATGTTGATAGAGCAAAAGCGGACTTGCGAAATCTCATCGGTGTAGTGCTTGAAAAAAATAAAGATGGCCTGTACAAAATTGGTATTAAAGATGGAGTTCTGAACAAACTGTATTCGAGATAAGAAATGATATTTAAACTTAATTAGTTCAGTATTTATTTAATAATAACACTGCTGGCCACCCAAATTGCAACACCAAGAAAGACAAGAGATATCACAACAAAATTTATTTTGTAGATAACATGTTGACCAAGTATCAAATGATTAAATTTATAGACTTCTGTGAAGTGTGGTTCCTGCCAAAATCAGTAGCCAAAATAGCCGCCTTTGTTGGAGATCACCGCTGCCACACGCCTCGGCATTGATTCAAAGAGACTTTGGATGAGTTCTTGGGGTACAGCAGACCAAGAAGGTTCCACACGTTGCCAAAGTTGATCTGCTGTGGCAGCTGGGGATGGAATCTGGGTCAATCGTAGAGCAACGATGGACCACATGTTTTCTATCGGCGAAAGATCCGGAGAGCGAAGCGGCCAGGGAAGCAATTCAATCTGGCGATTGACGAAGAACCGTTGGACAATGCGTGCCACGTGTGGTCGCGCATTATCCTGCTGAAATATGGCTGTGGGCAAGCCCTGAAGGTAAGGAAGGACAACTGGCTCCAACACCTCGGAGATGTAGCGCTGGCTGTTTAAAGTACCGGCAATGCGCACTAGAGGTGTGCGAGAGTGATATCCAATACTGCCCCATACCATAATACCCGGTGCAGGACCAGTGTGGCGGTGCATAACGCAGCTGTTCAGACTCCTCCCTTCACGGTGTCTCCAGACTCGAATGCGACCATCGTGGTGTTGCAGACAGAAGCGTGACTCGTCAGTAAAGACAATTTCATTCCATTCTGCCGTCCACATCCTTCTGTCATCGCATCATTGGCGGCGGAGACGTCTGTGGTTCTGCGTCAAGGGTAGACAAAGCAATGGATGTCTTACGGACAGACCACTCAGCTGTAAACGGCGTCGAATGGTACGCGCAAACACTGGATGATGCGTTACAGACTGCATGTGCTGTGCTATGGTTCGTGATGTGACTGAGCGATCCGTCACTGCCATGCGCACAATTTTCCTGTCATCACGTGAAGTGGTGCGCTGAGTTGGATGTGATCGAACACGCCGGTCCGTCGTACCCTCCTGCATCCAACGATCACATATCCGCATTACAGTTGTTTGGTTTCGTCCAACACGACTACCGATTTCCCTGAAAGATAATCCACAATCTCGGTAGGCCACTATCCTTCCTCTGACGAACTCGGATACTTTATCAAAAGATGATCGCTGGTTTCGACGAGGCATAATTGATCGTTTTTTTTGAAAAAACCACAAGAAAAACACAATTGCCGAACTTGAAATCGTCGAAATCTCCAAGCCTTAAACAGCGCTTTGAAGTGGCGCCACAGGCGCGCGTGATGTGCGTCATATTATTCTCAAGGGCTTCTACTAATTCACTGTGACATTCCATCGCATTTCTCCCTCGGAGAACGGCTATTTTGATGTAAGCGCGCTGCTCAACACGGGTTACTTACATCTCGCACGACACTCACCAACTGACTGATTTCAGAGCCCTCGCTGCGCTACTACCAGCTATCACAGAGCCATCTGTTGTTCTGCATACACACTATGCCTGCAGAACTTGCACACGACACATATACGCTTGTGATCCGTTCACATATCTACAAGAAAAAAAATAGTTGCCATGACTTATGCCCCAACCCTCGTATATATATATATATATATATATATATATATATATATATATATATATATATATATATATATACACACACACACACATGATATTAGTGTCGAATCCATCGTTTTCGGGGTCGCTTAGATGAATAGGGGAAACTAAAAATGTTTATATTCAAGTTTTTAGTTAAAATAATGTTATAGAGAATTTGTAATTTTACTTTGTAATTTGTATACTGTACACGTACTTTTAAATACCTATAAATAAAATTACTTAGATTTTACACTATAGGCATTGTCCATCTCCCGTCAGACGAGACCTGGAACTAGCGTTAAGGTTGTTGCCTCAGGGAGGTTGATTCTCGAAATGAGGGATCGGGGATAATCCATACCCCAATACCTTTTCCCGCGGAAAGTATTTATCGCTCTTTAGGCATTAAGAACATTATGAAGGTTTTAACTATTTAGGCTTTAAGAAAACCGTCGCATGTTTTGATTTCTGTTTTCATGTAATCAACGTATCTTGAAACTTCTAACCCTGCATCGTACTACTTACTATTTCCCGAAATAATGTGAGTTTCAGAAATCCTCAATAAAATTTAGAGTCATGTTTTCTTTTATAAATACGGGATCATACAAAAATTTATTATTATAGATGCAAATTTCTGTGTATTTGGGTTTTTGCAACTGTTAGTTTCTTCTTTCGTTATAGGAGACGCGATCTGTAGCGGTAATTTTGTTTTGATTTAGAATAATAAGTGTGGCCAGTTATATAATAATTGATACAAATATAAAACAAATGGGCTTAGAACATGTGGGCATTTCAGAAACCGATGACAGCACAAATAAATGATAAAAATTACACTATTGATGTGTGGTTTTGAATTATAGATTTTTTTTTCATTGCATGTTTTGTACAGAGTTGATTATTATCAGAGTATCGGTAAATTCAGTTTTTGGATTTATGTAAGGCATTTCTTACATATCCTATTTTTTACAAATTTTTGTTTTTATTTGGGATCTAAGTGGTCGGTTCTAGAAATGAGGGATTAAACATAAAACGATTATATAAGACCTTAAGTTATGGAAAAAGTATTTAAGCCAGATTTAATTTACAGAACAAAAATATCTACAAATAAATATTTCTGGATTTTTTTAATACAAAATCATTTATGTTTTGATCAAATTTTAATATCATTATGCTCTATAGAAAGCATTGCAAGACTGTTTAGTCTCGCCTGCGATATTGTTCGTCTTAGGTATGTTTTAATTAATTTTAATCTAGAAAAATTTCTGTTCCCGGTCCCCATTTGGAAAGCCAGCAGCTCTGTCATTCGTAGCGAGGAATATTAGAATTTCTATGGGTTTCAGAAATATTAAGATGGAAGAATGTTTTAATGCTTCCATTTCTTCAACCAGCATATCGAGATATAAATCTGCATGTTTTACACACTTCGTTTGGTCGTTATTCTTTATAATTTTTACATCTGTTAACGCAATTTTCTTTTGGGCATATTTTTAATTTTCCTAATCTAATAGGTCAAATCGGCTAAAAGCCGGTTCTTCCCTTTAAAGTGCTATGATGACAACACTAATGACCTCTTCTAATGAAAAATCACACGCAACTAATTTTTCCAACCCTTAGATACAATTAGATAAACCACTTAGATACTTGATAATACACTTAGATAAAATTTTCCCATGTTCCGCAATTTAACTAAGGAAATATAACTTTGCTTTTGTTAGCCATATTTTTGTCCAGTTTAAAAATTAAATGAAAAAGTGAAAGATGTTTTTGCTTAGTTGCAAGTTTATAACTTGGAAAATAGACTTAAAGAAATCAGTGTGTACATTTCAGATTATACAGCAAATCACTGCAGTTAATATTCTAATGGGTATAGTGTTGAAAATGTCCTTTCAATTGTTAACTGCAGATGTGTATTCCCACTTGTCTCTTGTAAACATTGCTTTTTCTTAGGGTACCCATCGGCAGAAAGAAACACCTGTTCGACACTTCTTTGGGCAAATACCGCTATTTGGCGAAAAGTGGCGGATGTTTAGTGACAATCTCCTCCTCTCCCGTTGACCGTCGCTTTTGACACTTTCCACCCCCCATGAAAAAAGAACTTCTCCTGAGTGACCACTTTCTGAGGGATCAGCTCTCCGGAGGAGACCAGTAGAGTTCATTCCTTTTCCTGTCTAATTAAAAATTGGGATAAATAAATACCCGGGCAACGCTGGGTAATCTATATATTATATAAAACAGTTCTGTAACTGACTCATTGACTGACTTACTGACATACAACGCACAGCCCAAACCGCTGGACCTAAAGGGCTGAAATTTTGCCTGGCGATTCTTCTTATAGTGTAGGGGTGCACTAAGAGAGATTTTAGAAAAATTATTCTTAGATTTTTAAAATAAAATTTTTAAGCCGTTTTAGTAACTTTTTTAAAGTTTTCACTTAAAATAATAATTTGAGGGTTATAAAATTTATATCACGAGAAAGATCATAAAAATTCCTTTAAAAGGAAATCTTTTTCGAATCTTTACCTCGATTTTCTGATTTTTGGTGAATTTTCAAAGATTCATTTTTAGAATTTAATTTGTTAAATGCTGATCACGTGATTTCAGACGTCAGACGACTGGCTGACGCAAGCACAAATGACAACAAGAGGCGCGAATGTGAGAACGGTCATTCACGTCGATGCAGGAGCGTGACTAATGTCTCGCGAATGTCTTGCTGGTGGCGCGATCGAGAATGTGTAAATGCGGCATAAACAGGGCCTTTTTATCGCATGGGCACATCGGGACTTTGCCCAGGGCCCCCTAATGCTAGGGGGCCCCAAAACCCCCTTTGTGTATGCACCTAGTACTTCTAATAGTATGTATTTTTATAAATGTCCGTAAGGGGCGTCCCCCAAATAGCATCTGCCCAGGGGCCCCCAGCGTTCATAATCTGGCCCTGGGCATAAAACTTCCTCGCATCTTCGAGGTTGTTAAGCCATCCAAAGCTCTGACCAAAAAACTCTCTGCTTCCCTTTTGTGTTGCAATTTACGCTTCCGAAAATACTAAAAAACGAACATTCCTTTTCTCATTTCGGTGGAACTTTCGCTCTCCGTTGTCAATCTCATGAAATATCTGTGTTAGAAGGCGATGGCCTAGGTAACACAGTTAATCACATGTTCCTATGGTCCTATGGTATGGAGGTTGTTAAGTTGGTAGAATTGGAGGTTTGTAGAAGCGAGTACGACTCTTAACCTGGTGGGTGGTTGTTAAAAGTAACGCGTTATTTTTTTAAAATTTTTCTCGGTGGCCGAGTTTTCAAAGGAAGTAGATGTGGAAGGTAAGTTAAAGTTGAATTACTATAAAGCTGACTGTAGAACGTTAAATCAAGTATGATTTCAATAAACGGGGGGGATACAGTTCACAAAGATGTAGTGAGATTAACTGATATACTGTTTTACAAAGCGCGTTCCGGTGTGTATGGTAGCTTTTGTACTAGATAGGCTACAGACTCGAGAGTTTTGACTTATAGAAATATTGGTGTGTATATGGTGTATGTATACAAATAAGCCCATCTCTTTAATTCAGTAACTTGATTGATCATAAAATATATCATTAGCCTATTCAGACTTTTAAGAGTGTTGTTTATATAGGAAATCATTTCATTTAGAGAGAGTAAGTGAGTGAGTGAGAGAGAGTATATATAAATAAACCCATTTTTTAATTCGGTCATTTGATAGATCATAAAATATATCATTAACCTATTCAGACATTTAAGAGTGTTGTTTGTAAAGGAAATCATTTCATTTAGAGAGGCGGGGAGGGATACAAAGAGTATAAAAACAAACCCATCTTTTAATTCAGAAACTTAATAGATCATAAAATATATCATTAACCTATTCAGACATTTAAGAGTGTTGTTTGTAAAGGAAATCATTTCATTTAGAGAGGCGGGGAGGGATACAAAGAGTATAAAAACAAACCCATCTTTTAATTCAGAAACTTAATAGATCATAAAATATATCATTAACCTATTCAGACTTTTAAGAGTGTTGTTTGTAAAGGAAATCATTTCATTTAGAGAGGCGGGGAGGGATACAAAGAGTACAAAAACAAACCCATCTTTTAATTCAGAAACTTAATAGATCATAAAATATATCATTAACCTATTCAGACATTTAAGAGTGTTGTTTGTAAAGGAAATCATTTCATTTAGAGAGGCGGGGAGGGATACAAAGAGTACAAAAACAAATCCATCTTTTAATTCAGAAACTTAATAGATCATAAAATATATCATTAATCTATTCAGACTTTTAAGAGATTATAAAGGAAATCATTCCATTTAGAGTGTGTGTGTGTCGTAGGCTAGCTTCGTTAGTGTGTGATTAAAACACTGATAACTGTATTTCTACATTCTATGTTAAATGGGCTTTTATAAAATTTTCTTGTTAAGAAAATTCTCAACCCATGTACTATTAGGGAATCATTAAATGCATTAAAATATTTCTCAAGGTTCAATTATGCAAACTGGCATAATAAGGATCATCGAAAATTGAGTCGTTGTTTTGCAGTTCCCTAAATAGGAGCATGTTAGTCAGAACTTTCACTAGTTTTCAGAGAAATATTCAAAAAATCTAGAATTAATTTGACTCTATACATTTAATTTCATTCATTAAGTTATACGCATTGGAATTGAGTTCCATGCATTTCATTTGGGATAAAGAGAAAAAAAATCATATCATAAATAAATAGTTACATTCAAAAGGCTCGAAATTTCCTAACATCTGAATTAGAATGACCTATTCACTGTCATGACTTTTATTAATAATCTTTTTTATAGTTAACTTCGTTTAAGAATTTCAACTTTTACTGAGAGGTCAAAACCAAGATATTCCCATAAAGGTGATTAAAAATCAGACGGAAGATATGCTAAACAATGAAATTGTTCTTCCCTTGTCAAAAGGATGGAAATTAGAAAATGATTCATAAATGAAACACGAAATTCGAGCCAAAAAAGGAGAGAATTCAAAGATGAATTAGTCGAAGATGTTAGAAACTCCAGTGAATAGACACACAAATGGGTTTTCAAATACAGTCGAACCTCCATATATCGAAGTAGCAAAATGCCTGAAAAAAAAATTCGATATATATAAATTTCGATATATAGAATTGATCTTAGTTTTATCAAAATTCCCCTAAAACATTAAAATTAAAGCTAATTTTCGTATACGAAACTCCATTTCCAATTAATATGCGAACAGAGAAAATGAAAGTTAATAACTAAAAAATGAATTAATTTGAAGGATTTATTGAATACTTTATACCTTTAAAAAAACAATAATCCAGACAGTGGTTACAGTGATCACAGTTACATTCTTTAAAAAAAAACTACGAATATTTTGCTGAACAGCCAGTTTTGCGGAAAGTTCATGGAAGAAATGCTCGCATTTATTCAGTCCATTAAAAACTTCATCAGGAACATTGTCCACGAAGTATTGTTTTAAACGCCAAAAATTGGGAGATTTTATTCTAAAGTGGAATAAAATCTCCCAATATGTCGTGAAAAAAAATTTCGATGTATAGAAACAGTTTTTCTATGTAATGAACATGGAGATTTTCTAAGAGTTCGATTTATAGAAAATTTCGATATGGGGAAGTTCGATATATGGAGGTTCGACAGTATATAAATAAATCGCATGACAATATTCTGTAGGCCACTCGGAATTTGATTCTCTGATTTCATTGAAAACCATGAAATTGTAGAAAAAGATAAGTTTTGCCTTTCACATTTGGCTTTTACAATTTACAATTGAAAAAGCAATCATTGAACAGGTGTACCAGACACTGACCAGACTGGACCGTGAGAAACGACTACAACCCTTTGCATTTCAAAATCCTTTAAGTGAGAACAGGGGCAATTACATCAATGCTTAACAATACGTGGGAGGTTCAACAGAATAGTTCGACTGGTGAAACACATTGATAAGCCCGTTCCAATAGATGATAATTCCTGTCATCAGCTATAGGTACAGGTACCGAGGGTTGTATCCTTGGCTAATCGAAGTTTTCAAATACGATGACTGATGGTACTTACAAAAAGAGGGAAATTGCCAAAATTCTCCAGGCTCAATTTCAACTTCCTATGAGGACAATCCCACAAACAATCCCAGAAAAGCTGTAATTGTCACGGTTGACTAATAGCAATATTTCCGGAAATGCTTTTGTACTCTGAGAGCTTTTACTACAAAACAGGTCCAGAATTTGAAGCATTATTGAGGATTGTAACTGAAGAATAGAAGGGTGAAATCTCTAGACCACCCGTGAGCCAGCTAAAAATACATAAATAGATAAAAATTAAAGTGATTACATTTTTATGTCTTTTTTTTTTAGGAGAAATTCGTTGTTAAAAATTAACGCCGTGTTCTAAATTTCTGCTAAACTGGATCGCAACCAAAAGTTAGTTGAAGACTGTTAATTCCTTTATTTCGTTGAAGTATTTTATTGAAACTGTATTATGAAAAATTTTAATTTGAAATATTTATATATCCATAAAACAGCCTATTTAGCAAAATGGTGAGGGTGTATGCGATCACAGACAGTTTATTCAACTCCATCTATATATATATATAACAATTATTACCTTCTATTCTATTTAAAACTGAGAGTCACTCGCGTGTCTTTGGTTCATTACGCCCCCCCCCCCACACACACATACTAGTAAAATGTCTTGCTTTAATTATTACCTGTATTATTTCTGTTATTAGTTCACTTTAACAACAGATAAATGCATGTCTGGTGCTATCGGAATATTTAGACCAGGGGTGAGAAAAGTGCGGCCCACGTGTCTTTGGTTCATTACCCCCCCCCCCCCACACACACATACTAGTAAAATGTCTTGCTTTAATTATTACCTGTATTATTTCTGTTATTAGTTCACTTTAACAACAGATAAATGCATGCCTGGTGCTATCGGAATATCTAGACCAGAGATGGGAAAAGTGCGGCCCTATTTAACTTTTGACATTTTAATTTACTGCAAGGTATATTTCCCATTTATAGTTTTATGTAGGAATGATAATGTGTATATAATAAACCTCAAAAGGTATTGTTAAAAATTAAAAATCCTTATGACATTTGATCAATTAAATATTTGATACTAATTTTTTTTTGTTTCTTTTCCTTTTTTGCAAATAAAAGACAAAAGTATATTTCGTTTTTATATTTATATGTTATGCATTTTTTTGAAATTTAGAAAAATATATTCAGTCGAACCTCCATATATCGAACTTCCCTACATCGAAACTTTCTATATATCGAACTCTTAACAAATCTCCATGTTCATTACATAGAAAAATTGCTTCTATATATCGAAAAAATCTCTATACATCGAAATTTTTTTCAAGACAAATTGAGAGATTTTATTCCACTTTAGAATAAAATCTCCCAATTTTTGGCATTTGAAATAATACGTCGTGGACTTCAATTCGCGGATAATGTCTCTGATGAAGTTTTTAGTGGACTGAATAAATGCGAACATTTCTTTGAACTTTCCGCAAAACTAACTGTTCAGCAAGATATTCGTAGTTTTTTTTTTAAAAGAATGTAACTATGATCATTGTAACCACTGTCTGCATTATTGTTTTTTTTTAATATATGTAGTAATCAATAAATCTTTCATATTAATTCATTTTTTAGTTATTAACTTTCATTGAATCTGTTCGCATATAAATTGGAAATGGAGTTTCGTATACGAAAATTAGCTTTAATTTTTTCTTTTTAGGAGAATTATGATAAGACTAAGCTCAATTCTATATATCGAATTTTTTTCGCGCATTTTGCTACTTCGATATATGGAGGTTCGACTGTATATTAATTTATTATATAGTTTTTTGGTACGGCCCTAGGAGGAATATATATATATTTTTTTCTGATGTGACTCTCTGACGAAAAAGATTCCCCACTCCCGATCTAGACGAAATCCAAATCAATTTAGTAACTAGCGAAACAATTATCCAAAAGCATGTTACCAATCTGGTTTCTTGACGTGGAAAGTCCTGATTCAAGATAGGTAACTCGATTTCTCTCGAGTCAGACGACAATTAAATGAGACATACTACCTAAATTTAAAATCTACTAGTTGATACCCGTCAAAACATGGCGGCTAGATAGTAAATAAATGTACTAATACACAAATTATACTCAACACATCATTGCCAAATGTTGAAAATCATAATAATGCGCGGAAACAAATTAATGTTTAAGCGGCCTCGTGCTTAGTGAGTATCTAAAGCCAGATTTAAAAATGTCACTGAGCATGCGCGGAAAGAAAATTTTTAATTGTAAATTATCGCTCATTAAACAGCGCGAAATAAACAATTTCCATCAGGTTATATTTCGCAAACATAATTATCATAAAAATAAAAATGTCAGAGAGAGATCTAGACACTCCTCGGCATTGAAACATGTCACTGAGCATGCGATGAAACAGTGAGTTTTTAAAGCCAGAATGAAACATGCCACTGAGCATGCGCAGAAATCAAATTTTAACTGTAAATTATAGCTCATTAATAAAAACTGCAGTTACAAAAACCAAATTTGATAAATCTACAGATTGCATTCTTTCGTTTAAGGCAAAATGAAGTAAATTTATGCAGTAGTTTTCTCTCACGGACTGCCCTAAAAGTCGGCTTAGCAACTTAAATATATAGATGATATGATGCAATTGTATAACACAATACCTAATGAAGTCAATTTCATTTGATATGATAAGCAGTTGAGGTAATAAGTATTACTGAAGGATCGTTTTTGTTATCTTGGGAATGCGTCGAATGCAAAGAGCACATTGAGCCAAAAGGAAAGAGTTTAAATTGATCCAAAGTCAGTATATGCATAGGCAAGCGCAATGAAAAGGTTTTGGGAATGAATCAACATTCGGCCATAGCATACCACCAATTTGTCTATTATGGGAGGGCTATAGAGACCAACTAGCATCACACATCAGGAGACAGCACAAGAAAATCCATGTCTTAGCCGGATTTAGAACCCGAGCCTACTCCGTGACGTTAATCTCTATATGAGCGGCGCAAAGACAATCTCAATTATATAGTTATGATTACGTTTGTAGTAGAGTTACCGCGTGGGACTATTTCCTTTCCTACATGCGCTGTCAGAGTTTTCAGATTTAATGTATGAATTATACCTAATGACATAGATTTCTATGCTCAGCTGAAATGAAAGGACATCACTATTAAATGATTAGAATTGAAAAACGTTGAAATAGGGTTTTTACATTGGTTAATGTTTTATAAATTAAGTTAAAGGATAATTTATAGATATGCATACTGTATTCGAGTTTTTTTTTTCAAACTCAAAACTCCCGAGTATTCGTACTATTTAATGCACGGGTATAATATGAACACATATGACTCTTTATCCCGTAAAAAAAGAACTAATCAGATGTTTTAAAAGAACAATATATGATTAAAAAACTTTACGGAGCACATCTTGATAAGCATTAATGTAACCAGAAAATGGGGGGGGGGGGGATGGTGCATTTTTAATTAATAAAGAGGTAAATGTATGATAGACCTTAATTTCGGGAGAGGACATATCCGTGGACCCCCCCCCCCCCCCCCCCCCCCGTTTGCGTCTTTGTCAGTAAGAATAGTAACTTATGTAGAATTTGACATTTCAGCAGCCATGGACATGGTTTCATCCTCTTTCACGAGATCTCCAGCATGGCATTACCAGTGAGTGCCTTGAAGGTGACCAGAATCTCTAATCAGATTTGCTGATGATAAGCGAATTCAAGTCACCAGTCAAAATTCTAATCAGTTCAGCTGACCACGATCTCCAAGATTTACAGGAAACAATTTGAAATTTCAACTCTCCCTTTAAAAAAAACAAAAACAATAACCCCCCCCCCCAAAAAAAAAAAAAAAAAAAACTGTCTTTAGATGCGTTCTCGCTGGTTCTGTCGAACCGCTAATGAAGGTGAAACTCAGGTGCTTGGCCACTGGGGTGCGCTGTCGATACGTATTTTGTTATTTTTTCTTTCTTTTCGTAAAAGTCAGTTACATTCTTTTGCTTAAAGGCAATGATAATATTCTTCCGAAAAATCTACGTTTAATCGCTATTTTTAATCGCTTGCGCAGCGTATTGTACAGCTGATTAAAAAAAATATATTTATTCCTCGCATGGGCAGTAGGGAGTTCAGTTTCGACAATTTATTAATAGTCCAGAAAGAAATAATTTTCTTCCCTCTTGGATATTTATGCGTTCTACCAAAGAATTGAATGGGATGAATTTTTTTCATAGTCCATTATCAAAGAATTTTAATAAATGTTTGTAGTTCTTTTAGTAGCAATCAAAATTTTTCTTTCTTTTATAAACTTTGTCCTTAAGCAAGGGGAATGTTCCCGATGCACAACAGAGATTCGCGAAACAAGAATTTTGAGCGATTTATATTCGGATATCTTTTCAAGAATTTGCATCAAAATTTAGTTCAAAAATTTTTATTTTTAGGTTTACTAGTTTTTTCTATAATTTTGTTTAGCTTTTATTTTTCAGTGGAGACCTTGAGCTGGTCTTGCGAGTGAAAATGTTTTGCAATTTATTATTTCAGGATTTACTACTAGAGAATGGACAGCAATATCCCTTCACGAAAGAAAATTAACAAATTTCTGCTTCCAGAAATATAGCATTGTTTTAATAGTTACCTGTTATAAAATTTTTAAAAAAAATCCTCCATAGAGTTAAAATAAAAACAAACTTCGCATACAACGACCTTTTAATTTTGTATTTGACTGTTTTGTATTTCTGTATTTTCCCTGTCGTGCCATTGGAAAATAAATGAATGATAATAATGCGCTCTTTGGCGCATCTCTTCGCGGGAATATGTTGCTAGCGGCTCCCTCTAGATGGCGCTGTTGGGGTAGAGATGAATCAACTCCAAACTTTCCAACTAGCTGTTATGGGCGGGTACCTTTCCTGTTGCTTCACCTCATCCAATGAAAAGCGTATTTTGGACGCATTAGGAAAAAGGTAAAGCCCCCTTTCCGTCTGACAGTCGAACGTCATCGCGCAGTCAATTTGTTAGAATACCTTCACTCTCGAATCCACGTTGGGTGCTTTCTTCGAAGGAACAGAAGCATTTTCCCTGAGTTAATCTTTTTTCAAGTGCTTAGGAGCTGATGCATCATGCGTTTCACTGCTGCTGTTAAATACGTGTTGGATGAGTGCGAAGTCAAAAGTGTATATACGAACAGAAAGTTAAAAAAATTAGTCTAAATTTTTTTTTATTTTTTTAATCCGAAAATCTTATAATCTCTAGAGGAAACTAGACACCTAACCAGTTGCCAAAACCATAAAGACAACTGTAAGCGGGACGAAATTTGAAGAGTCCAATTTCTCACAGTGCCCTCTCGGTGCATTCACCAAAGCATGATGCCTGTTCCTATGATGCAGCCTATTCCCAGTCCTACCCCAATCAAGCCCAATCCCAAGCGAGGATTTTCTATAGATGAAATAGTTGGGAGCACTGCAATGGCATCACCTCCAAAATATCAGAGTTTAAGTCCTTCACTTGTAGTCAAACCTGAGACTCATTTTAATTATCCTTTCCTGCCGAGAACCGACGTCGGAATGTTTCTGGACTCTGTATCCCATTATTCACAAATGTTTAGCTCACTACCACCGGAATTAAGAGCGAACTTAGACTGTCTTGGACTGACGTACCCAAGGGTGCACATACCTCAGGCCTTATCTCTAGTTGGAAGAGAAATGCAACCTGTCAATCCGTGGTATACCAACAGACATGCTAGATATTATCATCCAAGACTACAAGGTAAGCGCCTATTTTTTTTTTTTTTCATTTTATAAATTTCCATATGTCATTAAAAATTCTGTATGAATGGCTAATTTTTAAACACTTAATTTTACTGTTAAACTTTCCAGGATATAATTTTCTACTGCAACGAAATCGGTGTTAATACACTTATCTTAAAAAATGTGTTCAATACTCATATATTAAGAAATGAGTAATGTATTATTCCTTCAGTTATTGCTTGTATTGTTTTATAGCGGTATGCACGAAAGAAAATATATTGCTCAATATAGTTTTCAATAGAGGCAGTTACATTTTACTCAGTGATAAGTATAAAATGTCTGTGCAGATGCGTAGAAAAAGTCAGTGGCTTTTGAAAAGAATTTTCAAAGGCTTTCTGTAATAGGACGTGGCATTAATACATTTATAGTCCGGTTGTCTCTAGATATATTCTAACTTTCGTTTTCTAAAATACTTTTATCTTCTGGATATTTGATCGCTCATTAAATAGGAATTATCTTTGTAATCAGTCATAAAGACCAAAAGTGTTTATAATGAAATAATTTTGTTTTAAGGTGACTGCCTACGTTGAAAATGTCATTTTTTGGACTATTTTGGTCAATTTTATTTTTGTAAGAATCTTGTAATTCAATCTTTTCTCTTTTCAAAACTGTTTTGATTTTCATTCTACATCAATTAGAAGCAGAGTTATAGCTATTTTAAAAAACATCGTCTGCTACAAAATTGAAGTGCGACAAACAACTTTAAATGCATTTTTCTCAATTATTTTTTAGCACAAATCTCTACCGTTATCATAATATCTCGCATAATAATGCGTATAATTTGAAATTTCCAGGAAATGGTTTAGATGTTATTGTTAATGAAATGACGCACAATAATTGATGTATAATAGTTTATTTGGGGAGGTTTTCATAAAGAAAGGAATGACGAATCGGGGAAAATTTTCATATTGGATCATAAGATTGTCTTTATTATTTTTCATTTAAAAATTTCTCTTAGATTGTGGGTTATATTGAAGATCACTGTCATATGTATCATGTGTGAGAAAGAAAATAAAGTAGTAGCATTGAAATTCTGTGCAGAGTGATAGGCGTTTTAGCTAAATTTCATTAAAAATTACTTCAAATTGACCAATTTATTAAAAAGTAAGGTATTTACAGGTAAGTTTTTGTTAATTTTTTAAGTGCTATTTTACCAAAAAATTATTAAAAAAATTGGCTCCGAACGTAGGCAGTCACCTTAAAAAAAACTAATTTTTAGAACTATCAGCTGTGCTGTTTTAAAAATTGTTGCAGGACTTAAAAAAAACTTTAAAGCCCTTAATTTTCTCATTCAAGATTTGGGTAGCGGCTCCTTCATAACTTGAAGTCTAACATATTAAAAGTTGCGAAAAGTAAAAATCTCATTTGCCTTATTATGGCTTGAACATTTTAAATTTTTTTTAAAATTTCAGTACCTTTTTAAAACTTGGGCAATCTCAAATTTTTTGTTAGAAAATGGTAATGAGTTTGGCACTGACATATTTACTAAACCAGGCACCGGAGAGACAAGCTCAATACCCTCTGTAACAAAGTTAGTATGACAAAATAATTACTGTTCTCAGAGTTACAAATAGTGTTGACAATAAAAAATGGGATCAGCTGATGTATAAATTTATAAATGGGCGTATGTATGCAGTTTTGAGAACAGCTGAATTTATTCGGGTGTATCACTTGTTGGTGTCTTTTCCAATATGCAGCAGTTAACAATTACCTAATTCTCAGGCTTTAAAATATGTCATTATAATGGAGAGAATAGATTTACAGATGAATGGGGTGACTGATCGTAAATGAAAGAGTACTGTATAAAAGCTTTAAATGTTAATTGCAATTGACACATTTTATTTTCAGTAACTAAGTCATTTGTGTATGCAACGCTTATCTCTAGCAATTTAAAAAAAGGGGGGTGGAAAGAAATTACATTTTCTGCTTCACCGAGTTGTAATACTAAACTTAGATGCTTCATTAGTATACGCAGTGATTTTATTACTTAAACTAAAGCAGTGACATTCAAAAACAAATGCCTATTCAAAATTAACGTGAAAATGTTGAACCAATATCAAGTGCATTTATTTTTCAGTTAGCGGAATATGATAGCATTAACGGGGAAAAAACAACAACGATAGCACGTAAATATCAAACACTGCTAACAATAAGTTAGTAATACTTGGTTTTTATTTTCTGAGAAACAGTGCTTAATTAAAATAACGTAGAGACGTGTTCAAAATAGGTCGTCCAAATACAAAGAGGTCTTAATAGGAAGTGACGATGTTTTCGTATGAAAATGATTGCGTTCATCTCACGAGTTTAAATTAAAGAAACAATTGATACTTGTTTGAAAGAAAAAAAAAAAAAACTTTAGTTGTAGAATTTCGAAGTTCATTTGCACGACTTTTTTGCCCGAGAGGTGTCTCTATTGAGGTTAAATTTACGTTTTTTGTTTGGAAAAATGATTTGTAGATACATTTTATTTTCGAAATACAAACACAAAATGGGCCACAAATTCCCGAGTGTTATGGTTAAAAGAATTTAATCTTCTAACAACCATAACACTTTCGGAGAGCTAAGCATTTAATGAAAATCACTGAATTCATTTGCATATTAATTACATAAGATACATCACAGTCAAGCTGAGGCAATGAATACTAATGATGTCTTGCTCATAGTATAATTAAGAGGTATTCTTACCCGAATATAGCTTGGTTAAGTCATATTAGCAAATGATGCTGTAAGAAATGTTGTGATTGTGCTAATTAATAAAGTTATATGGTATTTAAAATTGATTCCATTAGAAACTGAGTATTGTACAAAACACAAAGAAATCAGTTTCCTTAAAATCAAAGATCAACATTGAGACAGAGCTGTCTGAATCTGAATAAAATTTTCTAAAATAAAACGAGCAACGTGTTACAAATTATACATTAAAAATTGTTCACATTACAAATTAAAATAATTTTGTAACTGTTCACGTTACAACTTAAAACAGATTTTAATCTAAGTGATGCACAGTGGCTTAGCGAGGGGTGGGCAAGGGGGTCTATCATGCCCCGGGCGCCACTCGCACAGGGGCGCCAAATGGTCCTTTTCACTAATTCTATATATTATATTACTTTGTTTTTCGGAAAGGGGGGGCCAATAAAGTATCGTGCTCCGAGCGCCAGTTATGCTCGCTACGTCACTGCTGATGCACGTAGAACGGTAACATTTTTGAACTTCCGACTATCAAAAAGAAAAAAGTAAAAACCCAATAATGAAGTCTAAATGCTTAGCAGTACTGTCAAAATATCAATGAGGGGATATCTAGAGAAATACTTTGATTCCAATAAAACGTTTCGGATTCTAATTTGCTGTTTAGATAACATTTAGAACGAATAAAACCTCTGTACTCGGTGATAATCTAGCTTTTATTAAGAATTTCGACATGCAAAATTCCTTATACACGATCTCGTCGGGAAACATTAATAAGTTTTTCCTTTTGAAGTCCAGAAAAAATTAAATCTTCAGCAGCTCTTGTCTCGTAAAACTGTTAACTCCTAACAAGCGCCATAACTTTGTTAAGGCACACCTGCACTGTTAAGTATGATATCAAAGTGCAGGTAAATTCCCGAAACTATCGTGCCGATGGTAGTTTTATTCTAAACAGAAAAACTAAGGAATCTATTTGGTTCTTTCAATACTATTCCTCAAGTGAGACTTTTAAAGTAGCTTAATACGAAAAGTTTACAAATTTAAAAACTGAGCCCTTATAAAACACTCGTTTAAAAAGCAGTAAATTTTAAAAGTGAAATAATTTTAAGAAGATAGCTTGGATAAAGTTCAAACTTTTCCTTCTTTGGAATATATCAAAGTCGAACATCTACGAAAAATATGCATACCCTTTTAACCCCAAATAATAAATATATTATACTTATGAGCGTATCCAAGAAGACGAGACCCAGATGATTCAATTTCTCTCTCTCGGTGTACATTGTAGATATGTTTTTCTCTTTAGGTAAATTCCTCAAAATCACTAAAATGTTAAAAATAATCTAGGATTACTATAAAGATCAGGTTTTTATCGTCGTAAAGATCTTTTTAAAAAAGATATCTATAATCTATTTACCGATACTTTCTGTATAATACTCTTGTAAATTTTAGTACAAATTTTTCAGCTTGTGTGGGTCTAATATTCTTGGCCCCCTGTAACATTTGTTCCTGGATCCCCTATAAGCCTTCATAAAGGAAATGTATTCTATATTAAATTGGCCTCATTAATGCTCGATTGTTAATGGAAATTGATAAGTTTGCCAGGTACTTATTATGAATAAATACTTTTTAAACAAGGGTCATGTCCAACATATTTTGAATACATAATATTTGTTCTTTATTCTCCCCCTAGTTTTATCACATGTGAAGTAAACAAATGCTTTAAAATTATTCGAAAGGAACGCCGTTTCAGAAACGTTTTTTTCTTGCAAAACCTGTAACAAGAGAAAATAACTACAAATCAGATCTTGCTATTTGGACAAAGTTGTAAGTTAGTGAGATATGTGAGTGTAATATGGAAGGTTCATTTTCTTTAGAGGAATTATAGCATGAAAAGTTTACATTATGTACGATAGAGAAACATTGCAATGAAAAGTGTCAATTACTTTTAACCAATAAAACGTATACTGGGAAAACAAACTCAAATGTTCCTCAATAATGATTCATTTTGTGACAGACTTTGACTCCCCATATCGAAATTGCTCTCGGTTTGTGTTTCATGAGTTTTTTCCTGGATATAGCATAATGCATATAGTAATAGTTAATATTCAGCAATATTTTTAAAATTACACAGCACTTTCACTTTTATAAAGGAGAAATATATCTGTATCTGACTTGAACTTTGTATGAACGAAATAACTGAACAATATAAACTATTCTAGTTAAGGGACGGTGGACATTAAAACTTACTTTTTTTACTTTTCCTCATAGAGATACGAAATTTTGTACATATACACATTTCACTATAAATAAATAGAATACCTTAAAAGAAATTTCCAATCTCATAATTTTAAGATTTTAAAAAATTTGAAATTTATAAACAATATTTTAAAATGCTCCTTGCTACTTAATTTTTGAGATTTCCTAGATTTTGCATTTTAATCTCTTTAAACTGTATAACAAACAAATCTGGGCATCAATTATTTAATACCTCGAATAGTTAATTTTTGAGAGATTTTTTTCTGAATTCCAACCCGATTTTCATCAAAATTTTGCCTTTGGAAAAGTTATAAATCAAATTTAATTACCTTAATGAAGTCGAATTGTAAAATGCATACCCAGTTTTTTTGTAAACAGCATCAGGATTCTGTCTTATCAATTTCATGAATTTTGAAGAAAAAATAAGTAGCATGGAGCATTTAAAAAATCTAAAAACCTTAAAATCTCGTTTGAGAAATACAGATTTAAAATTTATTACTACACTTACCCATAATAAATTACTTTGTAGAAGCTTCATAAATGATTTTTTGCTTGAAGAAAAAATGATTTTGGTACTAATAATCCACAGAAATATATATTTACAATAACACAATCAGTATTACAATGACGAGATTTGCTGAAATAAAGGTCCACCGTTCCCTTAAATATACATATACACTCAGAAGGTAATTTATACAGGCACTGGTGAAACAATACTTTCATTCAGTTTTGCTATTTATTCTTTATATTTGATTAGTTAGTCACACACAACCCACACGTATCTGCTGCGTTAATAGTGGAAAGACTATGTATTTTGTAACGTTATACTTTTAGCATTCTTGACTATGAAATGTCGGATCAAAGAAAACGCTACTCTACCTTTGATTCTCAAACCTTAAATTGAAATATGTTCGTAGCTTAAAAGGTGTTCTTAATTGTACATCGTTTGTGATAAGACAATTTTCTCTGCCCGCTGTTTTAAGCTTGTGCTTCGTTTTCAGGTCCCGAGTCTGCGTCATACCTCTATCACCCTTTTCGAAAGCCAAAGCGGGTCCGAACAGCCTTCTCGCCGTCTCAGCTGCTTCAGTTGGAGCATGCATTTGAAAAGAATCACTATATGGTGGGGAGTGAGCGCAGGCAGCTCGCTGAAGCTCTCAATCTCACAGAAACACAAGTAAGTTCTTTTCGCACATCCAAATCCGGACCATTCTCTCGAAAATGTACATACACAAAACCGAGCATGTTGGAGAACATAAACAAGAGTTTTTTATCATTACGTCACACAAGATTTTACCGAAACTTACAATGTTTGGTATTTATTATTCCTTGAAACCTAGCTCAAGATGCGGTGTTGCATTTTAAGGGGACGGAGGACCTTCAAATTCAATTTTTTTAATTTTCAGTTTTTAGCTCTATATACAAAATGAGAATAATTAATTTTCGATTTTACTACATTAAAAACCCTTAGAATTCAAAATAAGGAAATTTTTAGCTGAATAATGCTTGTTTTGCAAAAAATATTTCAAAACTGCTAATGTTTTTCAAAAGGCTCCATGCGCATTCTATATTAATTAAAATTCTTAAATTTTGTATTATAAGTTTACCATATGTATATAAATATAAATTTGCATTAATTTTTTTTTTGTGTGTGAATCTAAAGACTTAAATAATTTTTTTCTATTCTGCCTGTTAATTTTTTTAAATATTTTTACTTTATTTTATGGTCTATAAATTTATAAAAAAATATGATTTAAAGAATTATGCACAGTTTTGTGCTAAACACTTCAATTAACAATTCTGAGAAATTTGGTGGATATCAGAAGAAAATGAATATGCAAATTTAATTATAATTTTTCAAAAGGCTCCATCCTTTTGAAAAATTCTAGCATTTTTGAAGAATTTTTTGATAAATAGGTCTTATTCCCGCACAAAATACTTATTTGTGAATTCTAAGTATCTTTAGTGTAGTAGAAAAGAATATAAATTATACTCATGGGGTATATAGAGTAAAATATTGAAAATTGAAGAACAAGATTGAAAAACCCCTTAAACAACTGGCGATATGATGTGATGTGTATTCCATTCGTTATACTTTTATACGTATATGTGTGCATGCAAGTTACATTGCTGGTTATCTTCGGTGAATCATGGGCCGATATTAGAAAGCGGAGAGGGCCGAGGTGTCAAACGCATTACATTGCTGGTTATTTTTCTCCAGACGCCAAGATATTTCATTTGGTACACTTGAATAATATTTAATAAAGACTATTGAGGCGGTTTGAAAGTGATTATGCTTCTTTTAATCATCCATAGTTCTCAACTTAAATTCAACTGCTGTATTAATATTCACTTTCCTTAGCAGCTTTTTTGGAGTATAGATCGATCTCTTCTTTTACACAGCAAATTTTTACACCAAAATCTATTAATTTATTCATTTTTATTTTCATTGTGAATTTACTTCCTAACAAAGAAAGAGCTAGTGCCAAAGGGGGTCGCAATAATTTAGGGATTTAAAGATCTATCTCAATAAAGAGTTGTTATGCACGCGACGATAAATTTATTTAAAGTACCAGAAAAAGAAATCACGTGATCGGCATTTAATAAATTAAATTCTAAAAATTGATCTTTAAAAGTTCACCAAAAATCAGGAAATGGAGGTAAAGATTCGAAAAAAAATTCATTTTAAAGGAATTTTTATGATCTTTCTTGTGATATAAATTTTATAACCTTCAAAGTATTATTTTAAATGCAAACGTATAAAAAGTTAAAAAAAAACAGCTTAAAAATTTAATTTAAAAAAATTAAGAATTTTGAAAAATCTTTCTTAGTACACCCCTACACTATAAGAAGTTTCGCCATGCAAAATTTCAGCCCTTTCGGTCCAGCGGTTTGGTCTGTGCGTTGTATGTCAGTCAGTGAATGAGTCAGTTACGGAACTGTTTTATAAAGAAATTTGTTCAGAGATTATGAAAATTGTTTCATTTCAGTGACAGATTTGGGCTTATTTTGTGAGAATCATTGCTTATAAGGAAATAGGATTTGGTGCATCATTCAGTGCGACTTTAAAGCTTTTTCTTTTTTTAAGTAATACGCAAAAACAACCTATTGACATTTATAAAACAGAACTTCAGATTAACTGGTACATTGAGGGAAAACATACATTGTGCTGATTCTAGATTAGAAGAGAAGGAACTAAATGTTACGCTTTTGACTTCTTATGCAGCAACTTTGAAACAAGTTATAATGATCAAAGCCCATCGCAGATTCTAAAGTTCCTTTTTTTTTATGAAGTAATAATCAATTGTCTCAAACGTGACTATACGAATACAGTCGATTCCGGTTAATCAGACCACATCGGGACGCGATCATTTTGGTCCTAATAACCGGCTGGTCCGATTACACGAACATGCCGTATTAGGCTTATGCAATAGGATTTGCATCGGTTCTTTAGGTTTCGGTCCGAATATAAGCATGTAATATAAGCATGCGGCTTATATTACATGCTTATATTCGGACCAGCCGAATATAAGCATGCGGCTGGTCCGATTAACCGGATTCGACTGTAATTATTTGAGAAAAGTTAAAGATCTGTTTATGTTTCTGAGATGCATTGGTCTCAATAAAATCCTACATCAGAAGTAGCAAGACTATCGGCAAAAATTAGGATCAGATTAGAGAAACATCATTATCAAATAAAAGTGAATATAAATCATAATGCAAAAATCGTGTGAAATAATTTCAGAAACTTTCTTGCACTGAGTAGTTTAGACATGTGTATTATATATCAGATAAAAGCAAAATAATAATATGGAAATACAGGGCCGCCCAAAGACTTTGCGGGGTCTGGGGCAAACTTCTGTTGGGGGCCCCAAGAAATGATTAATCGAATAATTTTTTTTTTTTTTTTTTTTTTTTTTTTTTTGGGGGGGGGGGGGGGGGTGCTTTTTTCAGGAGATTATTTTGAATTCTGAAGTACGGTACAAATTTCAGAATTTTCTTTCGGAGGAAATCTAATAAATTTTTTTAAATTTTTTTTGGGCCCCTCCAGCAGTTGGGGGCCTGGGGAAAAGTGCCCCAGTTGCCCCCCCCCCCTTGTGGGCGGCCCTGTGGAAATCTAGATATTTAATAGAAAACCATTTCTCGCCCCCCATCCTCCCTTGTTTTAGAACACTAACATGCATTCACTTTCGCTTTGAAACCTGTTCAAACTGCAAATAAAAGAATACAGTTTCGCTGTTTATGATAACTAGTTAAACGTATTTTGGTAAGGAATTCCACATAAATTTGACCTTTAGTGGCAAAGATTCCCTTATGATCAAAGTTCCATCGCATACAATTTAGGTATAATTATATACAAATTATCGTCTAGCATTTTCTCCACTGTTATACGAGACTCTCCTGTAACACCAATGAATGTCCACCATACAATAACATACTGCAGAAACATGCACAATCATAAAATTTTAGTCAGATGGTATATTTAACTTTTTCTGAGAAAAGGTTAATTTAGGGCAATCTTCTTATTCAGAGAATTTGGGGTGAGAATGGTTTAACGAGCTTTCCCTTTATATAAAATAAACCATTCCTAATTTAAGCTATGTTAACTAGGCCCAAAAAGTTTAAATCGCAGCCTTACATGCCTATTATTTTGAGTCATTAGCTAGAAATCTCGCCAACAGTTTAAAGCTCTGATAAGCCAGGTAGATTATTACATTAGTCTGGTCCCACCCGCAATAATTTCGGCTAGCTGTTCTACCTGTTAGTTAAATCCCGAAACCCGGATCACTTTGCATACATGTCGGTAACCTAGACCCGACCCGGCTCGTCATATTCTAGTAAAGCTGATAATCGCTGTCATTTTTCAGTGCTCCGTTCGAAATGTATGCAGCGTATTAATTACTTTATAACGAAAATAGAGCAAAATACAATTTTATAATGCAAATTAAGATTTCTTTGATTTAACTATAACCAACTTTATAATTAAATGATGGAAAGAATTCTAAAAAGATTAATTTCGGCCTTATCAACGATAAATTAAAACTCACAAAAAAAATCAAGAACTTACGAGCTTGAATCAAAGCGGGAGGGATTTTATAGCTTTTCTATGGCAACGTTAGTCTCCGAGTCACTTAAATTATAAGTTTATATTCACTAGATTATCGTTTGTCTTTTGAAGCACCAGAATGTAATTTTTTGATAATTTAAATGTCTTAAACTGTAATTGAAGTCTTAGTTTATATGAAACATCTATCCACCGAATAAGATTTTTTCTAAATCTCCAAGTTGCCCGTAAACCGATTTTGAATGTGAATAAAAGTTGGCCCGATCCGAGCCGCATTCATTGAAAGAAAATCAGGATCGAACCCTTGCAGATCTGACTTATGTGATTCATGAAACAAAGAACACTGAAAGAGGGTGAAGATGTAGTTATTCGTAGGAAAATGAAAACACAAATATCTGAACCGAAAGATGATTAAAACAGATACCTGCCATTAACTATGTTACCATATTTAATAATCTGTATATACTCTAGAGCAGGGGTTTCCAACTGGCGGCCCGCGAAGACTTCTAGGAAAAAAATTTACAGCATCAATTTAGATATTCTTAGTTAATGAAAAATGTTTTTGAAAAATCTTTGTTTTCAAATGCTGTTCATTTACAAAAAAGATTGATTTTCCTCGAATTCCATGAAAAGTAGGGTGTCCACTCATGTTCTATTTCATACCCCCCCCCCACTTCTTATTTGATCCACTTCTTATTTAAATACCCACTTCTTATTTGACTTTTCTTGTGTGTGTCTGTGTAATTTAACGAAAGTTGGCCAGTTATAATCAAGGTCGTTGTTGAATGTTCATCCTCGAATTTTTAAAAAATTCATAGTGTATACTATACACAAATCCTCCAAATCCCCCTCCCTCAAGAAAAAAAGTCCTGGGTATGGACCTGATTGAATTGCGGCCCGCCACTAGACAGACGTTTTGGATTGTGGCCCTTGGACACTTGTAAGTTGGAAACCCCTGCTCTAGAGTTGTGATCTTAGATTTTTTTTTTTTTTTTTTTTTTTTTTTTTTAACAATTGGTGTTGAGTTTTTGTATCTTAATTTTAGGTCAAAGTTTGGTTTCAAAATCGTCGAACAAAGTATAAGCGTCAAAAGCAAGACGATGATCAAAGCTGTGAAGACAAAGGTGGGGATTCTCGGGAACATTCGTCGTCTTCCGACGATGAAACTTCAGCAAGGGATGAACTACAAGAGAGAAACTCTGCAGTTAATGATGAAACTCAGTTATGGAATTCTGCTGATGCCAAAGTACCAGACCTTTCAAATTTGTCATACACTGCACAGTACGCTAGCTGACGACATTTTAGCGTTGAAGAACGGGGCGAAAAACTCCTCGTTGTAATAGAACAATTTTAGGTTTTAATAATTGAGTGCAAAAAACGAAGTGTGACTTTGTATATTTTGAAAAAGCACTCTGGCAATATGTAAACATTTTAGTTTTAATCAACAATTATAATTTACCATCGCTCATCCATTGTATACTCTGTGTAATGTAGAAAAGCTCTGCGTTTCATTGCATCAGCAATTGCGAAATCCAATTTCGTTTTTTATGTATTTAACTTCATGCCGCATTTGCACATTCGCGATCTCGCCACCTGCAAGTCATTCGCGAGACATTAGTCACGCTTCTGCATCGACGCGAATGACCGTTCTCACATTCGCGCCTCTTGTTGTCATTTGTGCATGCGTCAGCCAGTCGGCTGACATCTGGCGTCATTCGCCGCTTTGACTCGTGCCAGAAAACCGCTCCCGAAGCGAGCGCCAAGATTGGCGAGGAGAAACGGCGAAAACACCGTTTAGATATTCGCTGCCCGCAATTCGAATCGCCGCTATCGCGACTGTGTAAATGCGGTGTCAACTGTAAAAAGGTGTAAAGTCGTTCCTTTGTTATGTATTATATTTGTATTATTAAGTGTAAATTAAATTGATTTTATTGTAGGATTTTTCCTCCAGAATATTTATATAAGCAGTTATAACTTAAATCGGTAAATTAACATTATTGTAAAAGTCCCCATTGTGATGTATAGTTTGCCTATATGGTGTACAAAGTTTTATCTGGAGAATTTTTATATCATTGTTTCAAAGTGCATATATAAATATTAAAGTCTTAGAGTTGGGGTATTTGAAAAATGACGCCATTATTTACTGTGAAATCTTTCAATGTGAAATCTTTTAATGCATGCTATTATCAATTACAAAAGTACATAAAAGTCACGACGACATTTACGTACGGTGAAATTTTCGCATGCCTTAGAACATAGGCTTTAAATATGTTTAACGGTCTTTAATGTTTAACGGTCTTTCTCTAAAGTAAATAAATGATTTTAAACGTTAGTTTTTAGGTTTTCTTGTTAAGTTTCACAGAAGGAAATTTCACTATCTTTTTTCTCTACTTGGTGTTCATTTGAATATTTTATAACGAAGTTACTGCATCTACGTTTTCGATTTCATCATCCTCTTAAAGTATCTATCTGCAGCTCTCTTGACTCCCCTCATCTTTTTGTTTTGTTTTGTCGTGTTTTTAATAAAAAAAATATGTGCTAACAGTTCTTGCTTAATCTTGTTCACATTATTAAACATTTTCAAATCTCAACAAAATGAAATTATTTTGTCTTTAAATAGACAAAACACCTATGTTATCGATATAGGTGTACCAACTTAGAAATTCAAATGGAATCTTTCAAACAAATTCAACAAATAGTTTGAAAAGTTCTCAGACCTGCCAACTTTCCGGATTTACCCCGGCAATGCCGGATTTTTAATGAGTCTTCCGGGTTTCCGGAATGGGTACTATTATTACCGGATTTTTAGTTACATAATAAAAATATCTACTCAGTTCATGTCATCTATGTCAAGGGAAACCTTAGAAAATTTGCTAATATGCAAATCGAACCCACAAGGACACTGTTATGAAGAACAATTTGACAATGAATTTTTAAAAAGAGCAAAATCAGCTACAGTAAATGCTACAAAAATTTCAAGATTTTCTGCAATTCATTTAAACAAATATTATAAAGAAATAGAGGTACTCAAAATATAGACTGCTAGGGTCCCTGCTAGTGTAAATATGATGTACATTAAAATGTATGATTACAAATTTCAAATTTATAACTTTTGTTTAATATTATAATTTCAAGTTGTGCTGAACAGCAAAGAAAAATGTTGAACTATGTAATATTATTAAAGAGTTCCTATAAACTATAAGTAAGTATACATTATAATTTTTTTATGATTTTTTACTATACTATTTCGTGTTATGTCGATTATTTTATGCACGGTAGAATATTGCAGGATTTTGCTCTTACTGAGGTTGGCAGGTTTGAGTTCTGAACAAAACCGAAATTAAAAATCAAATTAAATTATGACTAAAAATTGTTTTAAAATGCATAGCTTGTGGTGTAAAATCAATTTAAATATATACTAGTAATTTCCTTTCTGAATGGCAAAGGGAATCTTTATTTCAAGGCTAACAAAACAGAAACTGGAAAAAGTTATGCAGATTACTACAAATAAAGTAAGGTAAGGTAATGGGTGTAAGGAAAGTGCCTCAATTTACTACAGGTACAGAGGCCGGGCGATGGCCGAATGGCTAGAGCACTGGCAATCGGTACCAGTCTGTGGTGCCACGGATGTTTGTAGCCGTTCGGAATAGGCTCGGTGCACACGAGCGATACGGTGCCGTTGCGATCAGGAGTACATAGAGTTGAACTAAACGACTCACACGGACGTAGGCGTCGTCGGTTAGTTCAACTCTATTGTACTCCTGATCGCAACGACGCCGGATCGCCCGTGTGCACCGAGCCTTAAGCAGTAGGTCCTGCTCTAATTAGCCCTCGTGTAGACCGTAGCGCTCCAAACCAAATCAAACAAATATAGATAACTAGCTGAAAACCCGTACTTCGCTACGGAGTACATTCAAATTAAATACAACGGTCAATGTATGCAATTCATGCTAAATATATATATATATATATATATATATATGTATATATATATATATATATGTGATATGATAAATACGACGATCAATGTATACAATTGATGTAAAATATATATATATATATATGATAAATACGACGATCAATGTATACAATTGATGTAAAAAATATATATATATATTTAGAAGAAAATCGTAAAGATAATTTTATAGACAAAATAATGTAGAAGAAAATATTCAAATTAAATCTAATATAAAGAATACTAAAGAATATAGTACAGTTTGTAGAACATTTCTTTTACTGTATTTTAATACTTTTTTGGATAATGTCCAATCGTCTGCTGCGTTAGCAAGGAAAAAAAATATTTTTTGTTTTAGTAGTTATGCACGTGACGATAAATTTATTTAAAGTACCAGAAAAAGAAATCACGTGATCAGCATTTAATAAATTCTAAAAATGAATCTTTAAAAATTCACCGAAAATCAGTAAATGGAGGTAAAGATTCGAAAAAGATTTCATTTTAAAGGAATTTTTATAATCTTTCTCGTGATATAAATTTTATAACCCTCAAATTATTATTTTAAATGCAAACTTAAAAAAAGTCACTAAAACAGCTTAAAAATTTAATTTTTAAAAAATCTTAGAATTTTTCAAAAATCTTTCTTGGTGCACCCCTACACCATAAGAAGAATCTCCATGCAAAATTTCAGCCCTTTAGGTCCAGCGGTTTGGTCTGTGCGTTGTATGTCAGTCAGTGAGTCAGTTACAGAACTGTTTTATATACAGATAGAAACCTCCGGATGTCCAAATTGGATTCTTATTCACTAGAAGTGATATGTTTGTAAGCTTAAAAAATATCCAATTATGTGGTTGAATATTCGTATAGTTTTTTCACTAATGAATATTTAAATTACGCAGTAAGCGAAAAGGGGAATTTCCTTCATGACAAAACACTGAAGCTTGATTCGATCCAGAGTTTATCCAAAATTGCTAGATTAGTCATATTTCCTTTCAGTCGATAAAGTTCTGCAATACCATTTTTATTAAGCTAAATTGGTTCTGACACAGCGGATGCAAAATCAGTCTTTTCGTAAAAGATCCACATATTGGATAAAACGTAAGCTTGTTGTCATATTTCCTACAGTATTTAGAGAGGCGACTCTTTCTTTTGGTCTATGAAGGATACTTATAGGAACCTCTGTAACGTTCTCCTGGGTCTATTGTTGTGGTTACTAAGGTCCATGGAGCTCAAACCTTTGAGATTCCAGTCTGGTGTACATATGAAGACAAGGTAGAAAATAGAAACACACACACACACAGACACAGAATTTTCATTTACAAAGGATTGACACCGGCGATGGACGGTGGATTTTACTCCTATCTAGGTCCTCTTCCTTTTGCAAGCTGAAGACTGACAATTTCCCCTGATTACAAACAAGCCTTATACGGGAATTGATCCCGCGCCCACAGCATGGCAAGCTGATGTTTTAACCACTTAGCCATTAAGCCGCCTGAAATCTACTAAAACACTTGTTGTGCTTCCCAATTTGATCGCGTTTAATCCCAGGATGTTTCTAACTTGCGTACCTAAAGATTGTTTTTGGGAGTGATATCGGCTATTCTAACCAACTCCAGTTTGATCGTCCAACCAACTATCAAGTTTGATTTGTTTTTGTTGTTTCTAATGACCCCTGGCCGGAAGTAATCCAGACCAGGTCCATATAGGCTAGCGGGCTCTGGTTTATAATAGCACCACAAAGGTCTGAGTCCGATTTAGCCAACTGCCACCTCAATTTTGACCGAGCACCCCTAGGGACGATAAACAGGGGGATCGTACCCTATCTGACCTCATAGAGGGACTTTCCAGTCTACGGATTTAACATGCCCATATCTGGCCTAGACACTGAGATATTTAATGGCACTTCTCGGGTTAAGAACCGAGCCCTTAGCACCGAAAGCCGACGAGCTATCACTAGGCTACCTCGGGCCCGCTTAGTTTAATTTAATGGAGAGTATACCGTTAACGCCTCCATACTAGGAAACGTGCGAGTATTTGGCTAACATAAAAATAAATTGAAGTGAGAGAATGGTGTAGCGGTGAAGCGAATTCAATGCCAGAAGATATTATGCAATTTTAACGTAGGATTACGTTCCTCCATAACGGTCCTCCGGAAAGCAAAATTTGAGACGCTAAAACCGCCCGTCCGTACTAGCGAGTTATAATTTTGGCAGTGCGCCAAACCTAGTCTGTAACGCTTGGACAAGCAGTAAATAGTTAAACAAAGAAAAGTACCAAAATGCGTCAAAATTTTGATATATATATATATATATATATATATATATATATATATATATATATATATATATATATATATATATATATATATATATAGAGAGAGAGAGAGAGAGAGAGAGATACATATATACATAACACATACATATATACATACAAAAGATTTAAGCAACGATAAATAATCCTACGTTAATAACACGCTGTAGTTTCGTTAGAAGAGACTACCTGAAATTTACATTTTTTTAAATCTGTGTTCATAGTCTGGCACAATGCTAAGTAGAATGTATAATTGCTCTTCATAATGGGTTACGGACTCCGATATTTTGCATAATACGGGACTCTATTTTGCGGCTTCGAACGGGCTCTGTGTTTTTCTCGTTCTTCAACTGTTTTCATTCGTCATTAGATGTGTCCCCCTATGTGACAAGGCCGTATTTCCGTAAAGTAAAATGCATGATATGATTGTTTTAGTGGCATAAGAGATTTTCATATTACTTTATATTCTAAAGCAAATGGAACAGCAAGGGTTAAAAGATATCACCAACTTTTTTTTTACTGATTAAAAAAAAATACTAATATTACTTTAGATATCCACTTATAAATTGAATAAATCAAGAAGTTACAGTGCTTGAACTCTTTGAAATCCCCACAATTGTTTCTGCAATTTGACAGTCTATTGAGGAAATCGAATACTTACTCAAATTTTTAAGAGTGTGTGACTTTTTATTTACTTTTATTTTTAATTTTTAACTTTCCTTTGGGCTTCCTAGTTGGTACATCACTGCATAATTGTTTTCATAGTTATAAATGTGTAAAATGTAAGTTGCGTATCCTTATACAGTTTCTTTGAGTTTGCCTTCATTTTTTTCTGTCATATTAACTAAATATATATATATTGTTTGTTGAGTTTTTATAGTAATATTTACAAGTATAAATAAAAAGATGACAATATATGTTTCTTTTTTTATTCATTCCCTCCATTATCACATAGGTTATCAAGATGAAAGAATGCCGATGAAAGAGTTGAGCCCTTTCAGCTACTCAAAATTGAATTAATAAGTAAATTAATTAATCAATCAATTATATAAGAATTTTAGATGCAGTTACTAAGGCTTTCTAAACAAACATACGTGGTATTAGCACATCCTAGATATTTTATTGCATTTATTTCAAGAAGTCTGTAAAGGGAAGTTTATTCGGTCTCAACTAAAACCGAATTTGTAGTCTCGAACTTTTAGAATTGCATAGCGAAGTACGCAATGTATATTTCGTATTTTATGCTATTTTTTGACATAAAACTTGAGTAACGATTAAGCACATACACACACATCTCTTACTTAGTTTGAATTCCTACTCACAAATACATTGTAAGAATCGGTTTACGGAAATATTATTTAACACTCCATTACCATCCTAAAAAAAAACTGTGTCATTGCTGTCGTGGTTTTATGTCTGTGAGATACATGACATAAAACCATGATATATCAATTTTTACACTATTATTTCAAGGAAAAGGGGGGTAAATAACTAGAGGTATGCATTGTTTTGCCTTTTATTTACGGAAAAATTTTCTGATAAGGTTTGGAGCAGAGATATATCACTGAACCAATTATCAGCAGTGACATTACGTCCGGTGTTAGTAATGGGATTAATCAATCTTTCTACTATGTCCGTGCTCTTGTTGCTCAGTTGGTATGGCCCGTTCATTTGCTTTTCAGCATAAATTTCCAAATTGGTTGAATAAAGCATTTTGGAATGAACAACAATCCACAAAAATACAGCTACAAAACAAAAAATCAGATTGATCAAAAATACTTACGAATCTGCTGTCGTCGTATCTGAGAGATAAAAGGCTTGTAATGTCAATAACCTTTACTTTATAAGAACGAAAACTAAACTGACATTTAGCACCCCTCCTGCTAGGGAAGATAGGCCGGGAAAGAAGCCTCCATCTCTACGGATGGACTTGCAGTCAGCAAAAAATAGTTACCGTGTATCTCATGGATACAAGGTTAGTAATCGAGTGTTAAAAATAGTTATCCACCGAGATTGGAGCATCGCTCACGTTCATTCGCAAAAAATACATATGGAAATATTCACAGCTTACGCTTAAAGCGTCGGAATAATGCCAAGTCTCTTAAACTTGACATTATTTAGAAAAAAAAGTTTAGGGCTTTAGTTTAAGTAACAAATACAATGTCTACAATCTGATTATGAACTATGGCACCTTTCATTAAACGGCATTAACTAGTACCATCTATGGCCAGTAGCTGCTAAAACCCTTTCAAAAATAGTAGAATTCAACCAATATTTTAAACACACCGTGTAACTTTCATTGTTCAGAGTAAATATGGTTTGTGGATATCAAGTTCTAAATAACCATTGCAATTCCAAAACCTGTTGATATTTCAACTACCAAAATTCTAGCAACTACTCAAATGTTAAAGCTGCACATTATTATTTGCATCTAATATGGTAATAGAAAGAAGGTGAGGAGAATCTTAATTGGTACATTTAAGTCTTGTTTACTGAGCTAAAACCCAATACCACTTTTTATTTCTTATGTGTAATGGTCATTATTTTGAGTATGTGTTTAGCCTTTAGGGCTTTTACAGCTAAAAAAGGAACCATAACTATTTGAGTGGTTTTGCTAATATTTTCTTTACTTTCAGTGACCAATTAGTGTTATATAATTAGCGTAAAATAAATATTCTTTCCTGAAAGATAACATTTTTCCGTTTATAAAGGAGTTCAAATATCTTTATGCTTTGACTTGATACGGGAAATGAATCAAATTTCTGAACGTGTATTATATAAACTCTAGTGATATACTACACAGTGTATTATTCTTCTAGAAAAGACAATAGAACCTCTCTCTTAATTATAAAAGGGAAAATTAGGACCATGGCATTCAAATAAACCAAACCATAAGCGTTTAGCTACGTATGCATATTTGTTATTATGTCTTTGAATGCATTCTATGCACAACATAACCAATAGGTCTGTATATACTTGATGCAATCAGTTGATATATTTCAAATACGTATGAAGCACTGGCTCCGTGAGGGGTAGAACTACCGAAATGTCACATCATAAAAGGAAGGGCTTTCCAACATGTACCATTATATGATACTACCCGTGCTACAAATGGTATCCGAAAGCTGATCATTGGCTAGGATTTATAGTCTCTTTGTTTTTGAAATATTGCCTTTTCATGAGTCAAATGCTTCCAAAACTTTCAGAAGTCAAGTTCATGCAGCTACGAGTGAAGAGCGAGCGGCATTACGAATTCGATTCTGTGAGGAAACAAAAACTGAACTGCACGGATTTTCCCACTTCTTGTGAAAGCATATACTTTCACAAAATAAAAAAATCACTCTATATCAATATGGATCAATTTGTTAGGAGTTTTTTTTTGTAAATCAATTTTGCTGTTAAGCTTAACTTTCGAAGAAGTAGTCCTATTCGAAAATGAGAGCTGAGCGAAATCCGAAGCAACATTAGGCTGTTGTGATTAGGGTTTTCGATTTTGAGCAATTTTTTAAAAACCCGGGTTTCGGGTTTGACCGGGTTTTTTTATTTAAAACCCAGGTTTTCCCGGGTTTACTTAGTTGGTTCCAGGGGGTCAATAGCAAAGAACTAAAATAATAAATAGTTTATATAACGGCCATACTTCAACATTATGCTTGCACCATCAGTGATTGAAGCTACCATATCATTATCCAATGAAATATCATACTCGCTGAGATTTCTTTTACAATCTGAATTACTTTTTCTGCATTTACGCTTCCCATAACTCTAATTAGACCAAGAGATTGGAAGTCGGTGGAATAGTGTATATTCAGATTGATAAATCTACGGTTTTGTATTGATGTGGTTTCATTGAAACTAATTGGAAACCGACCATTGTACTCTTTGATTTCTCCGATTTTTTTAATGATTTTGCTCTGCACAGTTTGAAAATGTTTCATAAATACAATTTTTGTTTGGCTAGGACTACTAGGAAGGAGCACACTAGATGCTTTAAAAGCTCGTCTTATCAATGAACTATTGGCAAGCTGTTGAAATGTCATACCATATACAGCAACTAATTTTGCTATAACCTTTTCAACAGACTGTACATTTTTTGTAAAACAGTCATCAATTTTTCCGAGATTTCAATTTGGGCTCGTCGTCATCACCAAATTTAGAACATGTTGATACTTCAATTTGATGTTTTGTCTTCATGTGGCTTATCAAACTTTTTGTACTTGAACCCGAAGCCTTTAGGATTGATGAAAAAATATTGAATTTTGCTGTTTCTTGTGGTTTGTTAAACAGAAAATGTTTCCATACTCCTGATTTGCGCTTCGAGCTTACGTCCTCAAAAATATTCATTTTAGGGATTTTAAACTGTAATAAAATTGAATAATTAAAATTTGTAATTAACACAGCTAAGCTACACAGCATCAGAAAAGTGCGAAAATATGCACTTAATTATACGGTGGCGTATACCCACATTAAAAAGTTATTTTAAAACAAATAAATACATACCTAATAAAAGAATAATAACTGCAAAAATGATAATATTTGAAGCTGATTGAAATCCAACGTGTATATCCAAGAAACAAAAGGTCGAAGAAATTTCAAATCAGAGCAATTCCAAATAATCGAAGAGTCCAGTTAAAATCGAGAGTGGGAGAGCTATCTAAGTTTATTTACTATTTACATAAAAATATAAAACTAAATATTAATTTCGAGAGCAGCATGTTAGATCGTTATCAGGTGAGAGATCCAAGTCGAGTGCGTCAATCTAGGACATTACAAAAAACTTCCTTCTATTGCAGGCAAAGCGCTTTCTATATGGGTGGGTCCACAGAATATTGTTTAACTACGCAATAAAGAGCAGCGAGAATACAACACAACGAAATATATAACTAAACTAAACAAGCACAAACCACGGAAAGCAGGCATGGTCGTGTAGCTGAAGTATTCCTAATTCACACGGCATAATGTGCTGCTGGGAATCCCCAACTCATAAACTTGAGTGAAATAGAGCTATGGCGTACGACGTCGCCAATATATCTCCATCTCACTCCGTCTCATTGCTTTTATATCCATTTGTTTGAGAACCGTACCGAGTCCGACTTGTTAAATTCGATCTTGGTTCGAAATTAAGGAATATAATTTGTATTCTATTGTATTAGATAAATAACTAATTCCCCGGGTTTACATTAAAAATTCCCCGGGTTTCGGGTTTGTAAAATCTTTGAAAAACCCGGGTTTTCGGGTTCGGGGAAACCCGGGTCAAAAACCCTAGTTGTGATCATACGTTTTTTTTTTTTTTTTTTTTTTTTTTTTTTTTTTTTTTTTTTTTTTTTGGGGGGGGGGGGGGCGGTGCATGAATTGAATTCAGTTAGAGCCCTCCTCCCCGTATTGACCACTGGGTGGTTCTTAAAATATGAAATATTAGGATTTTTTTAAAATTGAATAATAATAGAATGGGTGTTTGAGTAGTATTCAAAAGTTATACGAGAAAAAAAAAAATAGCATCGAATTTTTGTTACGGATCGTATCATTGTTAAAAACTATGTTCAGGCAAAAGACATAATTGGAATCTTCAGTTTCACAGTTTGAAAAAGCGGGAAAAAACCAACTTTCTTAAAAGTTTTCTACAATTTTCTGATTTTAACTGAACTTCTATTGAACGTTTGAATTTATTTCAAGTTAAGTTGGGTATATCGCCCCCGTGCCCTCCGACGCTACGCTTATGGTTGTGATATTGTTGGCACATCGTCATTCAGCAAAATTGACCTGGTAGTGGTTGGGACTTCAAAGATTGGTTCCTTGCGAAAGAGAGTCACAGAATGTTTATCTAGCAAGATGGTAAAGCATGAATATCTGAGACTAACCAAGAACTTTCTGAGGATGCCTGAGTGGACTGATATTTCTTCTGAGAAAAAAAAATTCGATATTAAAATGAACATTTTTCAGGCTTTGAATCTAAATTACTAAAATTTTAAATCGATAAATTTAATATAAATTGTGTGTCTTTGTGAATGCAATAGAATTGCTAATGGAGGAGAACTCGAATAAGGAAACTGACGTTAAAAATAATCTGCAATGGAGCCTTTCAAGTATTACGTAAGCCCATTTTTAGTCATTTAACCCCCCCCCCCTCCCTTTAGTTGTAAGTAAAAATAAGCAGATGTCCGACCCCACCCCTCTTTCTCAGCTTACGTAGGATTTGACAAATTCATTGTCGCTATTTCATAGCCCAAACGATTTTGTCAATCATTAAATTTATTGTATATTCTATACTAGCTGAAAACCCGCGCTTCGCTACGGAGTACATTCAAATTAAATACAACGGTCAACGTATGCAATTTATGCCAAAAAATAAATATATATATTTATAATAAATGCGATGATCAATGTATACAATTGATGTAAAATATATATCTATCTATATATATATATATTTATAAAAAATCGTAAGGGATATGCATTTTTTTTTGGATAATATCCAATCGTCTGCTGCATTAGAAAGAGAAAAAAATATTTTTTTTTGTCTATTTAGTTGTTACGCACGTGACGATAAATTTATTGAAAGTACCAGAAAAAGAAATCACGTGATCAGCATTTAATAAATTAAATTCTAAAAATTAATCTTTAAAAATTCACCAAAAATCAGGAAATGGAGGTAAAAATTCGAAAAAAATTTCATTTTGAAGGAATTTTTATGATTTTTCTCGTGATATAAATTTTATAACCCTCAATATATTATTTTAAATGCAAACGTAAAAAAAGTTTAAAAAACAGCTTAAAAATTTAATTTAAAAAAATCTAAGAAGAATTTTTGAAAAATCTTTCTTAGTGCACCCCTACACTATTAGAAGAATCGCCATGCAAAATTTCAGTCCTTTAGGTCCAGCGGTTTGGTCTGTGCGTTGTATGTCAGTCAGTCAGTCAGTCAGTGAATGAATGATTCAGTTACGGAACTGTTTTAAGCTAAGTGTCCACTTGAGAGAAAGTCTCGAGATTAATCTCAGGGGGTTGTCCATTTGAGATCACTCACGCTCTCGAGACAGGTTCGTGAGACTCGATGGTCACTGTAGTCTCGAGAGCGGGAACATTTCGTGTCGACTTGAGAGTGAACTCGCAGTCAGTTCTGTGATTTGATCGCAGTTTGTTTGTTTTTCTTCTTTCAAAATGGATTCGCGTCAGGCCCTTGCTTTTGTAATTGCCTATAAAATTGCGAAAAAGCGGAAAGTGAAAAAAAAGGAGTGTTGGGTGAGAAAATGGATGGATAGAAGAAATGAATTAGGAGCTTGTTCTACACTAGTAAATGAGTTGCGGTTGGAAGACGCACAACAGTTCAAAAATTTTATTCGGATGTCTGCAGTGCAATTTGAACTGCTGCTAAATTTGGTAAAACACCAGATTGTGAAGCAAGACACAAAATTACGCGATGCAATTCCTGTACATGACAGATTGATGGTAACCCTTCGTTTTCTTGCTTCAGGTAAGCATATTCAAGCGAATATTCAAGTACAGTAGATTCCCGCTACATATTTTAGCTATTTTTTTTATAAATACTTTTTTTATGAATTTTTTTTCTTTTTTTATGAATACATCTTTTCCTTCAGCTTAATTTTATTATCAATACTACAAACTGCATACGTAGATGCAAGTTTTTGTAGATTAAATTTTTAATTTACTAAATTTTAATTAGTATTTTTTTTAAAATCCCGTTCGGATTAACCGGATGTCCGGACCATCGGAGTTCCGATTACTGGGACTCTATTGTACTCACCTCTTGAATATTGGATTTTTTGAATAGTGAGTATACATAACTATGAATTTTCAGGAGATGCTTATTGTAGTCAGCAGTACCTTTTCCGCCTTCCACTTTGTACAATTGGAAGAATAGTTCCTGAAGTATGTCAAGCTATTTATGATAATTTAAAGGAAGAATATTTGAAGGTATGTGTAAAAAGTATTAGTGAGCAAATTATAAATAAAAAAGTAACTTTATTTTTATTATGAAACTACAAAACAGAAACATAAATATTTACACTTTATAATAAACTAGCACAAAAGGAATTGAAAAATTCTTGGATTGTTTGAGTCTCAGCACTTGATGGAGGAAGGTTCTTGTCAACAGCGATAGTTGGTGATGCAATTAGGGAAGGTGTAGTACTTGAATTTGAAGAGGATGGCACATTGGACCAGTTGTTTTTTTCGGAGGATGAAGTATTTGCATTTGAAGAGGATGATACGGTGGACCAGTAGCTTCTTTCATCCATATCAGAAATAAGTGCTATCGATTTACGAATAACACTTTTTAATTGCCCTCTGTAAAAATCTGATTTTAAATTTTTCAATTTCAACGCTACGTATTCTCCAAAGCGATCAAAATCGTCTTTCGGCTTTTTCATAATTTCTATTGCTTCCTTTAGAATGTCATCCTCATCTTGAGTTTGTGATTTTTTTTTGCAAGGGATTTTTCTTTTGATTTTTTTGGCTCACTTTCTATTTGATCATCATCCTCATCTTGAGTTTGCGATTTTTTTTTGCAAGGGATTTTTCTTTTGATTTTTTTGGCTCACTTTCTATTTGATCATCCTCCAAAATTTCCGAGTTGTCCAGGGTATTATTCTGAAAAATTAGGAACACAATATAGTAGGTGTGAACAATAAAATCTTTATTTTGATTCGAAAATAAATTATTTATTTTGTTTTTCTACCAGAAAAATGAGAAATATTTTTCCTCCAATTTTTGCGGGTAAAAATTGGAGAAAAAAATATTTCTCATTTTCTGGTAGAAAAACAAAATAATTTGTTTTCAAATCAAAATAATTAATGTAGAAGATCAAACAAAAACTTAGTCTCAAAATTAGTTTAAAATAATTAATGTTTCTAGCAACAATAAGGTAATCATATCTAAATAAAATCGTTTAATTTTTTTTCAGCCACCTTCAACTGCTGAAGAATTGAAGGAAAACGCAGATCAATTTGCATTAAAATGGCAATTTCCACATTGCTTCGGAGCTATTGATGGGAAGCATATTACAATGGTTGCACCTGCGAACTGTGGAAGCCTTTACTACAACTATAAGCAGACACACAGCATTGTTTTGATGGGAGTAGCAGATGCCAATTATAAATTAATTTATGTTGATGTTGGTTGCAACGGTAGAATTTCTGATGGAGGTGTCTTTACTAACTGCTCCCTACACGATGCTTTGCAAAGCAAGCAGTTACCGCTTCCTGAACCAGAAGCATTACCCCAAAGATGTTTGCCAGTTCCGTACATAATGGTAGCTGACGATGCCTTTGCGATGACATCATACATGTTAAAGCCCTATGGGTACCGAAATCAACCTGCACCAAACAGAATTTTCAATTACCGACTAAGCAGGGCTCGTCGTATTATAGAAAATGTATTTGGCATTATGTCTAGTAAATTCACAGTTATCCGAAAACCAATAAATTTAGCACCTAATAAAGTAAAAGATGTTACTCTGGCAATATGTGCATTGCATAACTTTTTGATTTCCACTACGAAATATTATTTGTGCCCTGGTTCAGTTGATTTTGAAGATCCTGGTACACATGAAATTGTAAATGGCGAATGGAACCTCCACCAGAAGAATCATTGTTTCCAATACAAAGGGGCCATCAGCGAAATTATTCAGTCTCTCAAAAAGATGTGAGAGACGAATTTAGAGAATATTTTATCACAACTGCTGGTGAAGTTCGCTGGCAATATCGATTAATCTCTAGAATAATAATAATTATTTTTTAATATATAATTTCTATTATTCAATTTTTTTTAATTTTTATTATTCATATATAATTTTTGTTATAATTTTATGGTAAATAAAATAATTAATTAAATAATTGAATAATTCTGTTTATTTAACAAAACATTACATTACAATACAATACAAAATTTGTAATAATACTTACGGCATATTTATCAGGAGAAAGATTAATTTTTTCTCGACTTTTTTTTCACTTCAACAGTTATGAATTTTATATCGTTTTAAAGAAGAAATTGAGATCTACAAAATAAAAAAAAAAATCCCATCTCAATACGACCAGTATTACCGAAGTTATAGCGTATTGAACAATCTTTCGTACGGCTTATTAAATAATTTTTTGGTCGATTTCATAGGTTGATTATTTAGGAAATATTAAACCAATTCATTAAGAGTGAAAAACATTGAATTAAATTAATAAATATACTCACAACGTTTGACGTAGATTTTGTTGGTGTGAAGCTAGGCACAATGAACTTTAATGCAGAGAAAAACTTCCATTTACTATCGTATCTGTCATCTGCACCATCACCACTCTTCAGTCTTTTCATTTTTTGCATTTCGTGTGATACCTAAAAAGTTAAGAGTGACAGTAAATTTAATTAATCAGTTAAGTGGCAGCGAATTTGGGTTAGTTCAATTTGATAAATATACATACCTGGTTACGTAAGTTATGAATCTTCCGCTGTACTTCATTCCCATCACAATTTTTAAATTTTCTTGCAAATTCTTCGAACACGCTCATTTTTTTTCCCCCGATTCCTGTAAAATTTATGTGTAACATTCCATAAAAACTCCTCTTCCTCAAACAGATGGATTAACTCAAACACTTCATCGTCTGTCCACTCTCTTTTATCGGGTAAAACCTTCTTTTCACTCATTTTTAAAGAACATGTAAAGAATAATATTATTTGCCGATTTATTACGAAATAAAAAATGAATAAATAAAAGCGCGGGAAATCAAGGGCCTGTTCACATAGGAGTCCGATAGCGGAAGCGTTAAAGTATTGAAATATATTTGACCAATGAAAAACCTCCAAACGATTAGCAACGAAATTTGTAACGCCTCCCATAGTCTCAGCTCTGACAAAAATCTTCAAACAACGACAGAAGACTGGAGACTAAGTCTCGAGAGCAGAAATGAGCATGTCCACTTGGGACAGCTGCAATCTCTGATACTTGCACCTGCTTGTCGCCGAGACTGCTCTCAGGCCCCTATCCATTTGTGAGTCTAGTGTCGAGACTGTTTTGTCACAAGTGGACACTTAGCTTTATATATATAGACTAGCTGAAAACCCGCACTTCGCTACGGAGTACATTCAAAGTAAAAACATCGGTGAATGTATGCAATTAATGCCAATATATATATAATAAATACGACGATCAATGTATATAATTGATGTAAAATATATATATATTTATAAAAAAATCGTAAGGGATATTTTTATAGACAAAATAATGTAGAAGAAGATATTCAAATTAAATCTAATATAAAGAATACTAAAGAATATAGTACAGTTAATATAGTACAGTTTCTAGAACATTTCTTTTACTGTATTTTAATATTTTGTTGGATAATGTCCAATCGTCTGCCGCATTAGCAAGAAAAAAAAATTATTTTTTGTCTATTTAGTTTTTATGCACGTGACGATAAATTTATTTAAAGTACCAGAAAAAGAAGTCACGTGATCAGCATTTAATAAATTAAATTCTAAAAATTAATCTTTAAAAATTCACCAAAAATCAGGAAATGAAGGTAAAGATTCGAAAAAGATTTCATTTTAAAGGAATTTTTATGATCTTTCTCATGATATACATTTTATAACACTCAAATTATTATTTTAAATGCAAACTTAAAAAAAGTAAAAAAAACAGCTTAAAAATTTAATTTTAAAAAATCTAAGAAGAATTTTTCAAAAATCTCTCTTAGTGCACCCCTACACTATAAGAAGAATCGCCATGCAAAATTTCAGCCCTTTAGGTCCAGCGGTTTGGTCTGTGCGTTGTATGTCAGTCAGTCAGTGAATGAATGAATGAATGAATGAATGAATGAGTCAGTTACGGAACTGTTTTATATATATAGATTAATAAAGCAAGGTCGGGTTCTGTCGCGGTCACACTTCCGGGTGTACCGGCTCAAATTCGGCCATATTTGAAAATGTCAAAATCGATGTATTTTTTTTTTCATGAAAGTACATAAATGTTACATATTTGCAAATCGCTTTAAAAACTGATAATTTTTTCTGCGTACACTTAATCTGTTACTTCAATAGTTTTAGAGTTATTTGGATTCTAATCTTGAGATCATCCGATCATACGATGTAAACAAAGTGTGATTCTTTCACTGTGTGATTCTCACTAAAAAATGAATCACTGAAAAGAAATGTGTCATCGTGTGTCTACTTTTTCATTCCTTTCCTTTAATTTCTTATACTTTTAATTCAAACTTTTTAATCATAAATAGATCATTTGAAGATGTACTGATTTTTTGGAGATTTTTTTGCAATTAAAAGTGAAAAAAAAATTTAATTCAAGTAAACTGTGATTCGAGTGTCAAGTGATTCGATTTGGGACAGAAGTTGAATGTAAGAAGATTGATTCGACGAAACATCCGTTGGCTTATCATGGCGTTCTATGATCACGCTTACCACAAATTCGATATAAGTTATCAAATTATGCGAATACTGTAGACAGATCTTGCAAACAAACTTACGTTGATAAATTAATCTTTAAAGAAGAAGATAGAGGTTTCTTTTGTCTTTTAGACGCTTTTAATTTTAAAAAATTTAGACGGGAAGGATGACGTTTCCCTATGGCCAGTTGTAAGGAAATCCGACATCGAACGATTTTTGCACTTTGCATCAAGAAAAAAAATGCTAGAGCCCTTTGTTTGTTGTAAGTCTGATTTGTATAATTTTATATGACCTTCCCTAAATATTTGAAACTGTTGATAACTATGCTGATATTACTTCGCACGTATTGAATTATGCGTAAATTCTACCGTGGTATCTATTTTATTTTCATTACGTATATATGACGATTCCATTTTACAGAAAAATTAGTTTTGAATCAGGAAAATTAATTTAGTTAGTTAAATTCTTGATACACTCTTTTTTTAAGTTGTTATAACATTTTTGTGTTTGGAATAAAGGGTAAAGGAATAAAATGCATTACATTACACAGTGAATTAACAATAAAAAATTGCTGCGAATAGTACCATTTCAGTTGATTGTTTACAGTGGTGTAGCTGTTTTACTGACATTTATAGCTTGCATTAATGATGAAAATATTTAGATAAAAATACTTTGACCGTTTAAGTTATTTAAAGTTATAGGTATTTATATTTAATTGTTCTGAATATTTTAATAAATAAATGCTCTTTTTAAAAACTGGGGAAGTACAAAAGGTTTCTGAAAAATTTAATATTAATATTTCTATGGTTTATCAGAAATTTATAAAAAATATCGAGAGATTATTTGTAAACAATAAATTTTTATATCTTACAAGAGGTTTTATATATTTGTTGTCTCTGTATGCTATCTTCAGGTGCCATAGGTGTATATTCCTCTTCATTAATTAAAAAGAGCTTAATCTATATAATGTACCTAAATTAGGTTTGTATATTCTCTAAATTAAATTTTTTGTAAATGTAATTTAAATATACTTTGTTGTAAATATATTTTAATTAAATAAAAATAGAATGTTGCTATAAAAGCAATATTTAAGTGCTGATGTGTCTCAGTTTGCATAAAATGTTGTCTGGTATGTTAAATACATTATCTTGGCAAAATGTGCCAGTCTAAAGTGTATATTTTTATTAAATAGGTTTTATTCACATATGTATCGTGTTTCATCCTTCGGTAAACGATACATGCCAACATCAGATCCTTTTGAAAACCTGAATGTGCACCCATAAGCTACACAATTCATTACCATTATGATAATTTAAATCAATAAGCGGTTCCACAAAAAAATGTAAATGTTTAACTAGAGCTTTCCAAACATGTGCACTATGCCAAATTCCAAATGTTTTGCCTTCCAGGGGGCAGTGATTAAGCGTGATATTACTTCATGACTTTTTCAGCAGAAAGCCTATTGAGTTTTGTGCAAGGCTATTCAGCTCTAGAGGTTATTTGTATGCATACAAATATGCATTTGATGTCAAGCAGAATTTACAACTGTTACAAAAAAATGTTGCATGAATCAATAATAGTTTCATGAGTAAAAAATATGTATAAAATCAAACATGAGGTTTGAAAGGAGTGGTGTTTCTCGTCATAGTGCTATTTCATACATTGGTGTAATATATGGTAGGAAAGTCCCAAAACTTCATGCAGCATCAACCACACTGGTTGATCAAGAAATTTTTGATGTTAAAACATGTTAGCAATGTATTACATATGCATTATTTTGTGCATCAAATATAGTTGCACATTAATGTTTTACAAATTTGTGGCATGACTTTCTTAAGTAGCATGATTTATTTTTTCTTGATGGTATCTTTTTCTTAACTGTCAGAAAAAGTGAAATATACGATGTTCTGTAAATGCCCCGACAATATTTCTATACTGGAGATTTAGACAGATTAAAGAATTTAAATAAACTTTTGTGTAATTTATACATTTGTGTGTATTTAATTATTTAAATTAATAGATATATATTTTTTAAACGTTTTCTTCTTGCATTCTTTTAGGGGTTTATAGAGTTGCAGTGAGTGGGAACACCGGTGTGTGGTCTTCAAATGATTTTAGCGTTTTCTGGAAATTAGCAGAACATTAGCTTCCAAAACAATAATTGTTTGGAAAGTTTTTATTTATATTATTACCATTAAAATGTATATCATTATCTTTATATTATCTTTATAATATATATTATTACCATTATATCGTCTGTGGAACGTTAGCTTCATGAGCAATCGGTATTTTCATATGGTTTTTCATTATGCATAAAATGGAAAAATTAAAATGCCACCAAAAATAAACAGGCTAGATTTCATGAAAATAAAAGCAATTTCCCAAGGAATAAAATGTCGGCCAATCAGAGAATTAGAAGGTGCAGTTTTTGTTTACAATTCAATAAGTTCTGAGAGTTATTTCATGGTTCTATTGGAAAATTCTGCTAAACCTGTAATTTAAGCTTTTTTGCTGCAATTCCAGGCTGAATCTAGCTGAATTCTGAGGAGTTTATTATAAATTTATATATTTTTATATTGAGTTTTCATATTATTGATATGTATGACATTTCCCATTCTTTTTTTATGCTATCTTATTTATACTGTGTTTAATTTTTCATGCAGAGTTCACAAGGCAAAAGACAATTTGACATTTTTACTTTTCAGCTTTTAGTGGTACAATGATGAAAGGCTGAATCTACCTAAATTCTGAGATGTGTATAACATTTCACATGTTTTTTTCCTATGCTATTTATACTGTGTTTAGTTTTTAATTTGAGTTTGGTTAACAAACATTCATATTGAACTCCGAATCAAGAAACGAGAAATATAGATATGAAGCTACTTTGAGGTAATATGTGGATAAGTTTAATTGAACATATATTTATATGGAGTTTAATACGGAGAGGATGTTTCTATTATTGCTACAGAATCTTGCATTTATGGTGCGTGGAGCCCTAATTGCAGATTTCTATTAATTTTTTTGTTCGCCAGAGCCTTCTACCTATACTTTAATACTTTAAATTTTTTTATTGAATTATTTACATTTTACTTAAATTCAATTCAAATGATACTTAGTTTAGTTTTTACTTATACTGTTTAGTTTTTATTTATACTATGTTATTTATACTGTTATTTATTCTATGTTATTTATACTGTTATTTATTCTATGTTATTTACACTATGTTTAGTTTTAAAATTGATTTTGGTTAGCAAAATTGAGATTTTTACTTTTCAGCTTTTAGTGGTAAAAGGATGAAAGGCTGATGCTACCTAAATTCTGAGGTGTGTATAACATTTCACGTGTTTTTTTCCTATGTTATTTATACTGTGTTTAGTATTTAATTTGAGTTTCGTTAACAAACATTCATATTGAAACCCGAATCAAGAAACGAGAAATATAGTTTATGAAGCTACTTTTGAGGTAATATGTGGATCAGTTTAATTGAACAGAGATTTATATGGATTTTAATACGGAGAGGATGTTTCTCTTATTGCTACAGAATCTTGCATTTATGGTGCGTGGAGCCCTAATTGCAGATTTCTATTAATTTTCTTTGTTCGTCAGGGCCTTCTACCTATACTTTAATACTTTATTTTTTGTTGTTGAATTATTTACATTTTACTTAAATTCAATTCAAGTGGTACTTGTTTTGTTTTTATTTATACTATGTTATTTATACTGTTATTCATTCTCTGTTATTTATACTGTTTAGTTTTTAAACTGATTTTGGTTAACGACATTGAGATTTTTACTTTTCAGCTTTTAGTGGTAAAATGATGAAAGGCTGGTGCTACCTAAATTCTGAGATGTGTATAACATTTCACATGCTTTATTTTATATGTTATTTATGCCATGTTTAGTTTTTAAATTGATTTTAGTTAAGAAAATTGAGATTTTTACTTTTCAGCTTTTAGTGGTTTGTTATAAATGTATGTATTTTATGTTTTTCTTTTCAGGTTTTTTTGCTCCAATGATTAAAGGCTAAATCTAGCTGAATATTGAGGACTTTAATTATAAATTTATATTTTTTATATTGGGTTATCTTTTTATTCATGCGTATAACATTTCACATGTTTTTTTTTCTATGTTATTTATACTGTGTTTAGTTTTTAAATTGATTTTGGTTAACAATTATTCCACAATTTGACATTTTTACTCTACAGCTTTTAGTGGTACAGTTTGCAAAATGTTTTTGTGCATTACTGCCGAAAGAAATTGTTTTAAAGTTTTTTTATGAATCTTAATGTAAATTGATAAGTAATTAACTGGTATTAGCTATTAGTAATACACTTTTAAAATTCAATAATTAACTCTTTAATTAAATTTTAGTTTAAAATTTAATAATTAACTTAGTATTAACTCTATAAAGTTTATTAGTTTACCAAAATAAAGTTTTTTCTTTAAATGTTTTTGTGCGGGTTTGTCATCATTTATCGTGTTTATGACCTCAACATCCAATAAAATGGATGTGCTCCCCTGCAAAATAAAAAACTTTAAATTCATTAATTTCTTGAAAAACAAGCTTTTTAATGCCCATTTGTTTTAATAAACTATAATTATAAAAAATATATAAATTTTATTTTGCTCGAATGTCAAAAGGTTAATGTTGTTCTGTTAGAATTCAATTCCATACTGGCACATGAAAATTTATCTTTTTCTAATGCAGGTATGCTCATATCATACCAGGTGGTGGTGGGTGTTAATACGAGTAACAAATTTTTCTTTTTGTGGGGTGGGGGGGAAAAGGCAAACTAATAGTGCCTCTTAGCATTCTCCCTCTCACTCAATCAATTCAAAGCCGTCTGTCTGGTGGACGTGTGTGATGGCCTGAGCGTAGCTGGCCGAAGCCCGAGCATAGCCGGGCGAAGCCCGGCTAGTTCTAAAGAAAAGTGTATAGATGTTAAATGTTAACTGTTTATTGGCTGTTAACAGTCAATACATTGGACAATAAATGAAAACAGAATTGTATTAACGTTTTAAAGTTTTTATCGATACGCCATGCAGGATCTCAACGGCCTCTCGCCATTAACGCCCGAGAGGACAGACATGTTGTCAGGTCGACCTTGCAGGATCGTACAGCCGCATCACGGACCTTGAGTCAGGAAATGGTCTTGTTTGCAGCACAAGTATCCGCACGGACAACACTGCGATGACGTCTGGAGCAGCACGGACTGTCTACACGGCGACCATTCTTGCGGCTTCCCTTGACACTGCAGCATAGAGACGCGTGGCGGCAGTGGTGCGCTCAACGACAAAACTGGATACAGGAGTGGCACCACGTCGTTTTTTTTCAGGCGAGTCCCGGCTCTGCGTGCAGCTTAATGATGGACGTATTCGTGTCTGGAGGCACCGAGGAGAACGCACTTGGCCTGCTTGCATTCGATATCGTCATACGGGCCGTGCAACAGGTGTGATTGTATGGGCAGCCATTGGGTGCACGACACGAACACCTCTCGTTCGCTTCGTCGGTAATCTGAACAAGCAGTGTTACATTTCTCAGATCTTAAAGCCGGTGGCTGTGCCCTATCTTCGAGGCCTCCGAAACGTCATCTTTCAACAAGATAACTCAAGACCGCCTGTTGCCTGTCGTATCCTGACCTACCTTGACGCAGAGGGTGTTCGACTGTTGCCCTGGCCGGCACGTTCTCCAGATCTCTCACCCATTGAAAATATCTGGTCATGGGTTGCTGAGAGACTGGGACGCCACCGCTCTACTACGATTGATGAAGTGGGGCATAGACTTGAAGCAGCATGGAATGACTTGCTCGTATCTATCATCCAAGCTCAGTTCGACTCGATGCCTAACCGGGTTAGAGCCCTTTTAGGTTCCAGAGGTGGCAGCTGTGTGTACTAATTTCGGACCTGTATACCCCCAAATTGCCTACAGATTAAATCATGTTTTCTTCCTTCTATGCTGTTTACGTACAATAAGTAAACTCTTGCTATTTGGTTTCCTTCCTGGTGTTCCAATTTAAATGGCGAGCAGTGAAGTATAATACAAAAGTGAGTAAATATGCACGTACAGATGGTAGGGGACTTGATGTGGTCAGGAACACATCGCAGCGCACTGTCTTGCGTCCATCAGAGCAATGCTTGCGTAAGACAGAAGTCTTACGTAAGCATTGCTCTGATATTCTTCCTCTTCCCCCTTGTCAGCAAAAGCAATAAGCAAAGCAGCAATAAGCAAAGCTTGATTCCCCCCCCCCCCAATGCTTATGTAATATTTGAACGGCTCCAATACAGGGGTTTCCTTTTGTCTAAGTTAAGCAACGGAGAACAGTGTTTAATGTACGTAACTGTAGTAAGTATTGTAGGGGGGGGGGAACAATCTAGCATACATATGCAGTTGAAAGTGATTACATGGAGAACTTATAAACTCAGGCGAAGTCGAGGTCAACTGTTGAAATAGTTATCTAACTATTGATTGCGCCCGCTTAGAGCGAAACAATATTTATTAGTAGTATGTAGTACATGGTTTCTTTGCAAAACGTTGGCAATCAAAAGCGAAGATCTGAAGACTGCGATCAGTGCATCTAATGGAATCTTCTGGTGTTATGACAGTCGCAAGTTTGACTGGCAGTTTGACCTTCGTACTCTGGCACACGCAGATTTTAGATTCCGCGTGTGATGTAAATTATCTCGTTCCGTGCATCATGAGTTTTGAAGGCCAATTGTACAACTTGAGTGGCAAAAAAAGGAATATAAGTACATGAACTATTTCTACTCTTTAATACATTTTCAATTAACCCTAGGATACATATATTATTTGCATTTTTATTGTTTTACATGCAAGTAATGTTTAACATGTATGTACTTTATCTGGAGTGTAAGCAATAATGATCATAAAAAGTAGAATATCTAACATCTGAAATCATTACTATAACACATCGCATAAAAAAAAAAAAAACAGCTCTGGCAAGGTTGCAAAATCAATTATTTTGGTAAGAACATTGAGCTCATAAACATTTGGAAAACATTGAGCTCATAAAGAAAATAAAAGAAAAAAAATGTTAGAGCATATATTATTTTAATATAGCATATAGCATGTTATAGCATGTTTTAATATAGCATGTTAGAGCATATATTATTAGCAACATATTATTTTAAGATAATGACCATCCAAATAATATTCTTTGCCAGAAAAATTACATTTTTCCTATTATCTCCCTAGAATAGTAAAATTTTCGAGTCAAATTTATCGAATAGTAATCGTTTACTTGAATGACATTTTTATTGATTTTAAAAGCATTTTTTTTAAATTTTAAGTTATGTATATTACTAATAAGGAATTGGTGTGTCTGGTAGAGAAGAGAAACGGGGTACCTTAGCAGAATACTCATAACAAACGGTTGAAAATTATTGTTTTGAGAGAGTTCCTAAATAAGGGAACTTTGATTTGTGTAGTAGATAGTGTCATTACAGGTAGTTGGGTATAATGAGCGATTTATAAAATGCAACTTAAATTAATTTAACTATGTATTACTTTATATATAAAATCATCGGAAAATCCACTAACTTTATCAAAGAAATTCCTAGAGCATAATAACGTAAATAACAGCCTCTTAACACATATGCTACCAATAGGACTATGCTATTTAAAGAGCGTCGAAGAGAAGCAACAACAAAAACAGTTAGACGAAATTGAGAATAAGTTAATTAAGCAAGTTTTTTCCTGGTCAGAGGTAATTGACTGTTTTTATGGATGACGAATGAAAAGGTCATTGTCAGTTATCTGACAATGGCAAGGGGTAATCACATAATGACAAAACTTAAGATTCTCTATTTCTAAATGGGATTTTTTTAGATTAAATTTTTATTGTCTTTTCTCACATACCCGGACATACATATGTTGTCGTGTACTATACTTATCAACAGTTTTTTTCGTATGTTCTTCAACGTCTGTTTCAACCGTTTTTCTTTCTATTAAAATGATCTATTTCGTGCATTATGATCTAACACTTAAAAATGAAAAGAGAGAGAAACCTGTTTTAGTTGGTGCGTTTCCTTCTATACTAACAATTAAACTAGTTTTTACAGGAAACTTTGGTTGATAAGGACTGAAATGAGTAATTCTTTTAAGAGAAATGAGAATTATTTCAAACTATGAATGCGAGATGATAATTATACGTGATAACTAATGACTGATAAAAATAAACTAAGTCCTGTTTCATACTCTATGGATTAGGGTAGACCGGGGCTTGTTGGCCCATTTTTTCTTCAATATATTTTTTAAAATAATTTATTAAAATTTTTAATTTTTTTTAGTTTGCACAATCAGAACATCTTAAAGCATAACCACGTATGAAAAAATTTGAAAAATATTAATTAATAGTTTCTAAATGAAGTTCAGCAGGACATCAAGTCACTTTGCCAACCTGCCCCATCAACTAAGAGGGCAGGTTGACCCTCTAAGTTGATTTGATTTTCAGATTATTAACGGAAATGAAAAAACACATAAAATATCAAATGTAATTTTAATATGGTATATAAAAGACACAAAGTATAGGAAAAGTTATTTTGTCCAACTTAATTACTGCCTTCATTGATCTGTCTCATCATCACAATGAATGCAAACATAAAATATCGTGTCCCAGTGACACATAACTCATGTGCCCAACGATTGCACCTGATACATTGAATCCAGTCTTCATCTGATTTGTTGACGATTTTATTGTAAATACTGTAAAATATTTATTATTTAAATTGACATTGAAAATACGACTCGCATTTACTATCTGTTTTTCAGTCCATTATGCTGAACATTACCCACAACTTGTTTTAGAATATAGAATAAACAAAATAATTCGGGAAAGAAAGATGACAAATTTATTTGAAAGAATTGAAAACAAATTTGGTTTCAAGCTTTATTTAATACTGTAAAAATATGTATTATTTAAATTGACATTGAAAATACGATTCGTATTTATTAAGCAATAACGTGGATACCAAAGATTACAAGGCGAAAAACTTAACAGAAGAATTCCTTTTAATGCTACTCTCAATGTCCGTACCGGGTTATTGTAGTTGCCGGATAACTTCTTCAAAACTTTAAAAACAAATATTTTTAAATGTCGTCTGCGGAGGTAATTCGGCTGCAGACTTACGATCGCTACAATACTTCATAATTATTCAAATGTGTCATAATTATTCAAGTGTAATATGATACTACATAATTATTCAAATGTGTAATTATTCAAATGTTCTCAGTGCTTATATTAGAACTTCTCTGACTTTTCAAAAACAATTCAACAACCTTATGAGTTTATACTTTGGAGAGTTTGAAATTTGAATGTTTATAATTAATCTTCATTGGATTGAAGTTTAATGATTTAAATAAAGTTATTTTATAATTCTTAAAGTTTTACATCGTTATATCTTCCTATGCTTATTTTGTTTCTATTCATGAGTAAACATTTTTATAAACCTTATGTAATGCGAAATTCTCATACTCTTCTCTGTTGATTAATAACTATATTCTACAAGCATAATCGGTTTCATTGAGTTATATTTTCGAGTCAAGGAAAGAGAATAAACTAAAAATATATCTCATATTTTTACCACTCGTGAACTAAGCACAAGGCATCAACCCAGCTTTCAGTGCTTTTTCGGGCAAAAGATTCCCGCTAAGGTTTAAGCTTTTCCCTGACGGGAAAAAAACATAATAAATATACTGAAAACTTTGATATTTCAGCTAGGTGGTAAATGCAGGCGCATTTATTTTTACCAATTGCAAAGGGCAATATCAATACAACATACGCACACACACACACACACATATATATATATGTCAGAAATAGACCCAGTAATTATTATTTTTAATAACTCGTCCCTCACTTTGAGTACAACCCCCAACGAATCAGAGTCAGGAGTTTGTAGGGGAACCGGTTTCTCGCCGAATGACCCGCTGGACACGTTTGCTGTCCTGGGTTGGCAACGACTAGAGAGATGAGGGATTTCAGATTCGCCCTGTACTACTAGAAACTTGGTGTGTGTTGGAGATACGTGCTGTTCTCTAAACCAGCATGGTTATGTTGCAGTTAAGGGAATTAATAAACTTGTTAAATTAAACGAGTTGACTTCCGTCATTCGTCCAAATCACGACATATATATATATATATATATATGTGTGTGTGTGTGTGTGTGTGTGTGTGTGTGTGTATGTGTGTGTAGAATGGAACTGGCCATCACTGATCAACCACCAGACGTTAACAGAAGCGACCTCTACCGACTACGACGGAATATATATAGCAGTTCTTCACTGGAAGCAGGGGCGATTCCTTGGACGACGATTCCACCGTTTACTGTTCGTAGTAACCCCGAGTCAGCTGAACGGATTTTAATGGATATGACTCCGTCAAGAACGCTAAAGACGTCAGCCTTTATTTCTTAGTATGTGAAATTGTATTAATTGTTCGTGTTTCGTCATTAAATGTCATTATATGTGAGTTGCATCATTCTTCTCGACCGCTCACCATTGCCCATTCTGACCCATATATATATATATATATATATATATATATATATCTACAGAGGCTGTTCACACATTTTTTAGACGATGTATATTGTATTCACCAAAAGCGACACATCTCTATCTCGCAATTTGTTCAAATGAAGGGGCAGTTATAATCAGTTTTATTGCAATGCTACTTCAAGCTGTATAGTATTCTTTAAGTTGATATTTCTCAAATGCTGCATTTTTTGAGTTGTGTCTCTTTTCCTACCAGGGTAAGATATATATATATATATATATATATATATATATATATATATATATATATATATATATATATATATATATGTGTGTGTGTGTGTGTGTGTGTGTGTGAGGGGGTGGTGGTCGAGAAGAATGATGCAACTCACATATAATGACATTTAATGACGAAACACGAACAATTAATAGAATTACACATACTAGGAAATAAAAGCTAACGTCTTTAGCGTTCTTTACGGAGTCCTATCCATTAAAATTCGTTAAAATCCGTTCAGCTGACTCGGGTTTACAACGAACAGTAAACGGAGGAATCGTCGTCCAAGGATTCGCCTCTGCTTTTAGTGAAGAACTGCTATATATATTCCGTCGTAGTCGGTAGAGGTTGCTTCTGTTAACGTCTGGAGGGAGATCAGTGATGGCCAGTTCCATTACACTTACACACACACACACACATATATATATATATATATATATATATATACAATATATACATATATATATATATATATATGTTACATCAAAAGTGATTAATCCGGTTTTTATGCATAATCGCTGGTTATTGTGAATAATTACCCACGATTTCGGTAAAGGTGGTAAATTTATTTGATATATTGCGAATTAATCCCATTTACTAGTCATTATGCATACTTGCCAATTCCTAGTGGTAAATATGATAAATCGTACCGAATAAAATTTACCTGACATTAAGCATAATCGCTAGTCTTGGATGGTAAATTTGACAAATAATGCATTCTCGTTGAGTGACATTTATATTAAGAAAATAAAGATCACTCAACGAGTAACCTTTGCTGAAGTTTGCTGTAGCCAAAGCAGGAAATATAGGGAAGCTGAGAATACCATATTGCACCCCGGCAATAAAAGTGACACAAGTCAAAAAAGGGCAATTTTGAGGTTATGTCATTGAAAAATATGTATGAAGTGTCCCATCGTGCACGAAAAGCGACACATCTCTATCTCGCAATTTGTCTACCTGAGGGCAGTTGTATCAGTTTTATTGTAATGCTAGGTCAAGCTGTATCGTATTCTTTATGTTGATTTTTCTCAAATGCTGCTATTTGGAATTGTGTCACTTTTCTTGCCGGGGTGCGATACGTGGACAGGGCAAGAGGAGAGTATACTGGCAGTATATTCCCCTCTTGCCCTGTCTACTGGCTACTGAAAATAACGAGTACTATCACTTGGGAATAAAGGTCTTTCTCAAATATATACTATAGAGAATGTACCAAATATCACTCTGTATCTTAAGGAGTGCGAAAGAAAACATCAATTTCTGGAGGTAGAGGTACAAAAGGTGGTCATGTAAAGGAAAGGGTAATTCAACCAAATGCAAATAAAATAAAAATGAAAAATTGTGTTAATTAAAATGTTATGATAGTTTCCTATGTTTCAACTAGAAGGTAACCAGTCATTTTGACATCATAATACTAATAATGACGTCATAATGGAAAAAGTATATGAAAGTTAAAAAATATCCCAATTATCTAACAATATTGCATTTAATCCACACCTTGTAAAAGCAAACCCTTTCATTATTTTTTATTTATTTAGTTTTTCATGCGATTGGAGTAGTAGACTGCCATCCAGTTTTTTACAGCTCATTTAGCGAAATGAATACTTGAGCTACTTGATTCATTCACATTCAAGTTTGTTTACTTTCAGAATTCATCGAAAAGTAAACAGATTTTTAAAAACTGTTAAATATACAGCTAAAAACATCCAATTTTTTTTAGTTCTGAATGTTTTATAGAAAAATAGGCTGAACAAACGTGATTTGATGGAGAAGATATTAGGTTTTAGGTAAGAAAAAAATTCTGATCCATATCTGAAATTGAAATTAAGCCTAACCGGCTGTTTGTTTACTGAGGGCTTCAATTGAAAGATGAGTACAGCTCGGAAGTGTTATACAGAGACAACGGCTATTATATATATATATAATAATCAGTGAGAATTGTTAGAATTCTATATTTTTTTAAACAACCTTTTTTTTAATATTTTCGTACACATACTTGTAATTAGCATTAAGCTGAAACACGGTATTTTTTATATCCTTATATTTATTAAATCATTTAAAAATAATAAAACAAAAAATGTATTTTGATTAATTTGATTAAAATTTGTTTTAAATCGGTCAGTTACTTTAGTAAAGAACAAAAGATGGAAAATTTCATTCTTAAAAAATTTATGAACTACATTTTTGAAATGGTGTAAAAATCACTGATAAAAGTTAGAAATTTGTGATTATGAACTCACCAAGATAATTGGTGATTATGCTTAATCGTAGGTTAATCACTTTTGCCGTATATATATGTGTATGTTTGTGTGTGTGTCATTTGATTTTTTGAATGGAGGAAAAAAAACTGATTATAAAGAAAAACAGAGGAAAATTCCTTGAAGTCTAATATGTATCTGCTTCTGTTATTCATGGTATTTCACGTTGTATGTAAAAGATATGCATATGAAAATAAATTTGATTTAATGAAAGGCTGATTTCATTCATTAGAATTATTATTTTGCCATATTAGGGTTGATCACTGATTAGTTCTATTCAGTATTGATTAGTGTCATATATTATACTAACTCTATATCAAAAGATTTTAAAATGAATACCAGAGATATTTTGAGACGGAAATGAAAAATCCTACCATTCCTCTTGTATGTTACAACGAAGCATATTCGTTGGAATAAATCGGCCAATTCTTTGATGCTTCCCATTCATTGCAAAATTATGTGTTTTTGGCCTAAAAATATAAATTTGAGCGTAATTTTAGAAACTTTCATGCATTATTTCTTCTCAGTCAGGCAAAGAGTTTCACACATAATAAAAAAATTTGCTAAACATTGGACAGAGGAAGAGAAGAATCTATACACTTTTACAGGAAAGCTTAACAAAACAAAAACGTAGCGTCAATAATGGCACTAATAATATAGCACACGTCTTCTCCAGTCGATGTAATTGGATAATTTGCGCTCACAAGTGGGAAATGATTGCTAATTTGACTAGACTGTTTTTCTCCATGATCGATGGTGCACAACTTCATTTTCCACGCTACGAGGCGCAGCAGTACCGAAATCAATTAGCGAATTGGACGATTCAGAAGTCAAATAAGGACTAATAATGTTCCGACAAAATTTCCATCCCCCGTTCGGAAATATAAAACACTTAAGGGGATGGTGGACTTTCAAATTACCAAAAATCGAGCAAAAATTGGAATTTTTTGGGGGGATGTATTAATATTTTAAAAACATGTAAATATTGGAATGAAATGCATTTAAAATATGTAGTGAAAAGTAAAATGAAAACTTGGTGGCTTTACAAAAGTTAGTATTAAAGGTAGGTGAAAAAACATGTTTTAAATGTATTTTTCTCAAAATGAGTAATTTCCAGATTTGCAAGTCTTTAAAATGCTCCTCGCGTCATAATTTTTGACGAAAGTTTATGAAATTTATAATAAAGACTCCTGTAATACATGAAAATAAAGTTATGTATCCATTTTAGGATTCGAGGTCATTAAGGTTATCAAAGTTTAATTTGAGGGTACAAAAGTACAAAAATTTCAAGAAAATTCAGAGTACAAGCATAAAAATATTGCCTGAAAATTAACTATTCAACGAAAGTACAAAAAAATACATAACTCTGTTCAGAAGGTATTTATAAGCAATATAAATGCAAAATTAAGGGGAAAAGTTTAAAATTGAGTCGCAAGGAGCATTTTAAAGAAAGGTAATTTAATTTCAATTTTTTAATTATAAAATATTTTTTAAAAAAAATATCTATAAAATTTTATAAGGTGTTTAATATTGTTAGACTTTAATGAATATAAAAGCAAAGTTTCATATCTCTGGGGCAAAAATTTCAAAAATCGCTGGGAAAGGTCCACCATCCCCTTAAATAGTAGTATTTGATGTAGATTTCAATTTTAAAATATATGATGCATTAGAATATCAATTAAAAAAAATCGTTGTGCAAAAATTTTGAAATATTAATACTTCATGTCTGTTTTTTGTGATACTTTGACAATTTATGCAATGTTATACCGCCTTGTCTTGGAGGATTTCATAAAAAATTCAATGTCTGAGTTTATTTGTATGACGCATTTATAAGGGAATAAATTGTTAATTATAAATTAATTAAATAAAACGGGAAAAGGGAAACCATAAAAGATTAAGAAGATCCTATGACTTTATTACAAAGTGTCTGCATTATTTTCTTCTGTAATTAGTGATTTTAATTATTCCTTGTCTTGGATGATTTCATAAAAAATTCAATGCCTGAGTTTATTTATATGACGCATTTATAAGGGAATAAATTGTTAATTATAAATTAATTAAATAAAACGTGAAAAGGGAAACCTTAAAAGATTAAGAAGATCCTATGACTTTATTACAAAGTGTCTGCATTGTTTTCTTCTGTAATTAGTGATTTTAATTATTCCTGTATTATGTTTTTCAATTTAAAAAGTTTCAAATTTTAACATAGAATGCAATTCGAGTTAAAATGAGGAGCTATAATAATATATCTTGAACATTAAATGATATTAAGAGATTAATTTGGAAATTTGGAAAAATGTAGGAAGATTCTTTTGTTTTATTTTAATCTGTGCTATGCATATTTTTAATTTTCAGTCATGTTCGGGGTTTACGCAGTTTGCCTGGGCAGTTTGCTATCAAGTAGGGTGTTCGGACCTTGAGTACAATTCAAAAGTATTAGTTTTAATTGTACTTGGTGCACTTGTAATATAGAGATCAAGTAATGTGTGTGAAGAATAATACATACACGTGCAGAGCAACTGACTTAAAGGAATGAAAACTCTGGTATTTCGTAGATTTGGAGGCTGAGTTCCCCCCCCCCCTCTCCTTTTTATTTTAGTTTCGAGAAAGCCTCTCGAGAAGCTATATAACCCGTTAAAAATTTCTTCAATCAATTTCTTTATTTAAAAACTGAATTTAGAACCAGTGGTTATATTAAAAAGTTCACAAGAGGGAAAGTTGCGAAAGCTTTTAAGAGGAAAAGTAACGCAGGTTTTGGGGTGTACTTCTAACGAGTAAATGGCAACCTTCTAATCGTTTCAGTCAAAGTGAATGTCAATTAATAACATTTAGTGGTACCAACACAATGCCTTGTATGGTATAACAGAGAGAATGTAGAGTTTAAGAGAGCCCAAAAGAATTTCAGCATTTCTAATTGAGATTATTTTTTCACTTGCTCAATACATAGGTGTAAACAGGGCCGGATTTAGAAAATTCTTGACTATAGGCACAACTCGAGATGCCCCCCCCCCTAACACTGATGTGGGCAAAAAATTTCCAAAATTGGCACACACACAAAAAAAATAATCATGAATTATTGTGAAAGTACCATTTTACTAAGAATTGGCTATTTGAAGCATAGAAGCCTAGAACATTATCAAATAACGAAAAGCAATACAACATATTAACTTCATCATCAAAACACCAATACAATGCAACCAGAAAACTTATTAATCCCTTATATACACTATAACATACATATGATGAACTATACATATAACCATACATATGCTGAACCAATCAATCAAATTTGAAAGGATATATAAAAAAAATGCTATTAAAAAAGGTAAAAGAAAAAAAATTTGAATTGGGAATATTTCTTTTTTTTTTTTTAAATTTTTTTTTTTTTTTTTTTTTTTTTTGGGGGGGGGGGGGTTACCAACATTTGGAAAATAAGGGCCTGGGTGCAAATCATTTTACGAAGTAAGAAAAATCTTTTACTTCCTTTTAGACACAGCCACAATTAAGTTAATATGCATAGATATATTAGTAACAATAATAATGTTGGTTAAGAACAGACTGAATATGAACATGTACATAAAAAATAACGATAGAAACAGATAATTACCAATACATGAAAATTAATGCAAAGCTATAGACAGAAAAGAATATTTGTAAACAAAAGAAAAAGTAGATTTGGAATAGGTATCGATAAGTAGGATACTCAGAATTGTTAAAGATCTCTGCTAATATGAAGAATTTTATATTTTTTAAAGGGATCACTCTGCCATGCATCAACTTTTTCTTTCCACAAAACACACAAAAAAAGATTATTTTAGTTGGATATCTTTTATATAAGTTTAAAGTGTTTTATGTTTTAATACAATCGATACCTAAATTGGGATCAGCATTTGCAATTAAAAAATTGTTTTCAAATGCAAGTAGGCAAATCCATGAAATGTTGGTTCTACTCGTTTTAAGAGTCCAATCGTACTGTCAATATGTGAAATCAGCGCACTGAACGTGAGGGTTTATGGCTACTATGGTTGTGTGCACCCTGTGACGGTGTGCATTTGTAAAGCTATCCATTGGTTCCATAGCAAGTCACGTTCCTATCATCTCCCCCCCATGGAAAAATTTTTATGCAATAAGGTTATCTAACAAATGCTTTATTACAACGCAAGGCATACAGATTTGGAAATCATTGGAGATTCAAAAATGCGCTAAGAAACTCATAAGCTAACCAAGAACTAATAAGCCTCGTTTGCGTAGCTCCTATAACGCGAAATGAAACATGTATATAATTGAGTGCTAATCGTTTATTGATTTCAATATTAAATATATCTTAGAATCTTTCTGAAGTATTTTCTCAGACAAATGCTTAAACTAGTTAAATTTATTAGATAGAATAATAAAATAAGGTAATCCAAGATGTTAATTATATATTAAGAAATAGTCTATGACTAAATATTCTATGTCTAAATACTCTATGTCTAAATATTCTATGACTAAAAGCTTCAGTTAAAATAGAGACGATGATTATAACAACGACAGCGCTATGTTGTCCAAAAAGAGAGACTGTATATTGGGAAAGAGAACATAAAAAAATAAAAATGATGTCAATGATATCACATGCAATCTATCTGAAATATAAGTTATGCATTAGTTTTTCAAGATCCCTATAAAAAGTTTTATTACTGATATATTTACCCTAAATAACAACTATTGGAAAAAGAGCAGAATCGTTTAAAACCCTTTGATAACAATTCAAAGTATGTCAATAACTTGCTGAAGAAATGAGTCATTTTCTCGTCTCATTCCCGTATGACGCATGACGCAACGGTTATCTGTCATCACGAATGAAACAGGATGTGAGAATACTAATTTATTCGGATTTTTTTCCCGAAGAATAATGAAATTTTATTAATTTATATATTATTATTTCATTACTTCAGTCACTTGCGGCGTATTTTTAGCAGCTCTCTGTCAGTAGTTGTAAAGGATTTGATCAGGATATTTTCCTTCTTTAGTTTGCATTTTTATCCCATTTTTGGATACTGAAGTTTGTATGTTTTGAAACTCTTTTAATGTTACTCAAACAATTGAAATGACAAATACAGCATTATTATTATTAGTATTTGAAAATGCGCTTGTTCCGCACTGCTGCACTTCGAACAATAACACATTAGTGGGAATAGCTGTTTCTTGAATCAGGTAAAATAACGTATTTATCTAAATTTACCCTATCCTCTTTTTTTAACAGTCTTAAAAATAATTAACGTTTAGTTAAGACTGTCTCACCATCCAAAATAGTATGACTTGATTGTTTTCTTACTTTTTCGATTAAGCATCGGAGGAGGATTCATTATGCATGAAAGCACATTTGGCTCTTTTTACAATTAAGGGGACAGTGGACTTTCAAAATTGTGAAATTTGTCCAAAAATTCGATTTTTTTTATTTTATTGAATTTTGAAACTACGGACGAGTAGGAATGTGTTGCAAAAAGAATTTTTAATTTCTGTGATTACTTTCCTAGTTATAGGCATTTGTATTTAATTTCGATATTATGTGGTTACTAATAGGAATAACTTTCAATGTCTTTTTCTCAAAATAAAAATTTTCATGTCATACGAATATTCAAACTGCTCCAGGCACATTTCTAATGCTCGTATTGCTTTGAAATTTAAGTTTGATATACTTAACACTATATCAAATAAATCTTATTGAACAAAATTATGCTTCGTAGCTCAGAATTTTTAAATTTTGTACTTGCAAAGATGATCTATAGGTATTTTGCGTCATAAAAAGGGTGTTTTCACTATTATTATTTTTTTCTCTTTATAATTTTAATGAATGCTTAAAATAAGCAATAATTTTCATTGTTAGTTCCATAAGGTATCCTGTAAATAAAAATGACCATATTATATGCAAAAGAAATGCGCATGGAACGTTTTTAATTACGCCAATTTTTGATACAATTAATAACTCATAATTCATAAATTATCAATATTTCATCTTTAAATTTTAACCACTTTTACATATCTATGGTACTAATTACATATTCAAATTTCAAGCAAATCCATTCAAAACAAAAAAAGTTAGGTTTGAAGGTCCACTGTCCCCTTAATGGCTTCTTTCTGTAATAAATATATTACGAAGAACACGACTGGAAGTTCATAAATTTGAATCATTCACATTTTATAGTGCTGTAATTTCTTTACTTGAGAATAGAAAAATGAAGCATTTTAATGTATATACGATTCAGCCCATTCAAGGTGCAAAAGTGATTAAGTGTATCTATCGTTTATGAAAAAAGGGAAGTTCTCATGCCCTTTACATTCATTAAATCTGACAACTTTTTTTAAACCTTATCATTAATTCTAGTCACAGATTTTAATCTACATATTCGAGGAATATTTCATTTGAAGTTACAAAATTTTAAGTTGCGCTCAAATGCATGATTTTTAAAAATGAATCCACCCTGCTTAAATTAGTAATTTTATTTTATGAATAAGAAATCAGTAAAACATGCCTTTATGATGACCTTTTTAAAATTTGGTCTTCAGTTTTATTAATTTTTTTGTTCATCTGTTTTTAAAACATTCTTTTACCTTTTTTTTCTGTTTCATTCATTACACATACGTTTGGTGTTTAATATCCTATTAATCATTAAACTAGTTCTAAATTATTTGTTTTCACGGTTATTTTGTATGTTGGTTTTCTACCATGTTGTTTGTCACACCTGGAGCTATTAAGCTGAACATATATTTCCTGTCGTCAAGACAAGTGCCTATCGCGTTGGAAAGAAAAACATATTTCACGAAATCGGAAAATCTACAGCATTATCTTAACATTTTAAATCAGATAAATTTAATACTGTGGCTTTTATAACTTTATAACTGTTTTGCAAGTAAGGTGTATATATTTGAATGTGAACTACCACTGTTACGACTCCGTGGTTACGCCGAGATTATGTTACTATTTATAAGTTGCTGTGTGGCAACACAGTTAGATGGCGTTGTTTTGAATTTCGTTTTCGAGTCATTACGATGTTATATGCTACGATGTTCATGCAGTAGCATTACGATTTGTTCTGAAGATATACGTTTTGAATAAATATTTGTCTCTAAAATGAGATTACGTTTACGTTTCAACAATCACATTTCATCTTTATCAATCTTTGACTAAATTTACAGACATTTTGTGTGTTCATTTCCTTTCATGAAATCCACACGATTGTTTCGTATTGGGATCAACTGAATCTAGTTTTAAATCTCGTATGTTAATTATTAATATTAATAACGTATATAGCATAAATAAACTTATGATATAAATTGTAATTAACAGTTATTTTCTCGCTCACTGGGGGAAAAATAAAGCTAACCTTACCCATGCATTTATATCATGCGATGGAATTTATATTTCAAAGAGATAATCCGTAATTCCAACTAGTTTTTGCTAAAAGTTTTAAAACACAAGAGTAGCAGTTTTCGTGTTCTTGAAAAAAAATCTGCTAGCCAAGAGCATTATATCAGGTTTTCTTTGTAAAATCACGGGCAAATTTTGATTCTTGTTTGGATTTACCATAAAAATTATACTAATGAGGAAAAAATTAAAAAAACAGATGGAAACTTTATTAATAATTTGCGTATATTATGCGGGCAATGTAATTGTGAAGTTTAACCAAAAGCACAGCAGAAAATTCCAAATAATTCTCTTTTACGCATTTTGAAGCAACGATCGATGCATAAAGTAACATTGTAATCCTTAACGCATCTACAAAATGAAATAAAATTCCTTTGAGAGTGAAATAAGGATTCACAACACTCAGGTACTCTAAATGTTAAATAAAGGGCGATAACAACATGGGCCACGGAATTGCACAAAAATTTGTGGAAAGGGATTTGTACGTTGCGCATGGTTGGAGCATTATGCAAATAAAAAAAAAATTAGGTTGTAGATAAGGGATTGTGGCGGTCCTGTGGTACAGCGCGATGGTTGTCGGTGCTGAGGGTGCTCGGATCGAATCCCGGCGTCACGCCACGAAAAATGCCTCCGTTCGTGTCGTCCCTTCATAGGAGTTAATACTGACCGCCTATATGGTGCCCCCATAGTAAAATGGACTGTAAACTGAATGTTTGTCGACAAGTACCTCCGCTAAAAAGAAAGAAAAAAAAGTTGTAGATAATCAGATATATAGAGGTAAACTAAAATATAAGAAATAATTTTTATTCATATTATTTTTTTAATATTACCAAACATGAAATATGTAGGTATTATTAATAACAAAAAAGTAATAAATGTTTTTCAAACGAAAATGTGTGTTTTGAAGTAATATTAGAATAGAACAATTTACTTTGAGTAAGCGTCTAAAAGAGCTGAGTTCGCTTTTTACTTATGGCATATGCTTCTCTAATGAACCGTAAGATCGTGAAAGATTTATTATTGCTTGTACCCCAAGCATTTCTATAAATATAATCAGCTTTCAAAAAGATAAGATGAAAAATACATTGTTTTATCATAGGAATGGACAAATGCGAAGTAATTTACATATTCTATCAAAAGTGTTTTCAAATTTACGAATTTCGGAAATCATTTTAAAAATCTTATTAAATTTATTTATCACTGTTCGCATCTGACATCCATCAATTATTTTTATAGAGGAAGTTATTCCTAATAATACAGTTTTTTTAAAGCATTTTAACTGCTCAAATTTTCCGACATTATATATCATTAAAGTTCAGGAAAATAACACGTGCCTATGCAAACAGTGCCAATGAAAACTTAGAAAAGGCGAACATCCTTGTGTTTCAATTCATTTGTGTCAATCACTTTTGCTGTCAAATGCTACAGGCTAAAGTTAGCCGAGAAAGCTGTTTAAAGGTAATGAACTGAGGAATCAAGTCTTAAGAGCATCATGGCAACCCAAACAGTGCTCTTTCTGGAGTTTGACAGCTGGAGCGTAGAGCAATTTCATCTTAGATAAATCTCTCCAGTGTCTATGGTCTCCGCTCTTTTATTTTGTTCCGTGTCGAATGTTACGCTTGTCAACACCTGCTTTAGGCATAGTTTGTAACTATAATAATTACTATATTTCCCTTACTTGCGTACACCGTCAGCTGTTTATTGATTCCCATTTCGTTTTTATCTTTCCATTACAGGAATTAGGTAAGCTAAAAGTTTCGAGTTCAAGCAGCGTTCAGTCTCTGTTTACCGAAGTCCCGTCATGCCCCTCAAAAACTTCATTAAAAAGAAAATCAGCAAAATGCGAATGAGGTATGAAATTTGTAACAATTTAATCTAGGGAAATGTACAATTTAAGTTATAAATCTTAACCTAACAAAAACCAACCCCCCCCCCCCCCCCCAATGTGGCAGGCACTTGTCACAAAAACCTAATACAGTTGGCTTTCTGTTTAAGGGGGTCCAGGACACAAAATTGTTCGAATTTTCGAAAATTTTTTTATTGCATTTAAAATTTTTGTGTTCTTTTGCGCTTAAAATGACGCTTAAATCATGTTTCTATCTTAATTAGAACAAGAGAAATTATTATTTTTTTTTCAACATTCTGATAGTAGCCAATAGTTATTTAAACCTGTAAGTGCGTTTTTCTGCATGATGGGTTTTTTCCCCATTTCTCGTCTTTAAATTGTTATAAGTCAAGAACCGTTAAAGATAAATGATTTAAACTTGTAACATGTCTTTTTCAACTATTTTACTTTAATTTTGATTCAGCAAATTTGAAAAAAATATTTACTTTGGAAAATATGATTTTTTAAAAATAAGTTACATAATTTTTTTCGTAATTTTTAATCTAAAAATTTTTAATTTTTTTAAAAATTAATATTTTAAAAAATGGTGAATCAAAATTAAAATTTATATATTTCTGTTTAATTAAATGAAAAAATTTTGAAATTCGACAAATAATATTTCAAGTTATAACGATTTTAAATTACTCCACTTTTATTAAAACTTTTAAATTTTAAAATTTTTTAAAAACTTTTTGAGAAGTTTTATGGTGTAATTTTTTTTACAAATTATATGGTTAACCATCAGAAAAAAATTCAAAATTTTAACTCAATAAATAAATTTTTTTTCAAAATGTGCCCTGGACCCCCTTAACGACGCTCTACTTAACGACGATCTCTATTTAAAGACGATATTTCCCAGTCCCGGCCCCTCCGATGTTATGGGAAATGTTATTTTTTCACAAATTCTGTTTAAGGGCGATCTCTACTTAAGGACTATTTTTCACAGTCCCTTGAAAGTCGTTAAACAGATAGCCAACTGTATAAACTTCTCTATATAGTACAGTGCAAAGTCAATAGTTCGAGTGAACTCATTTCGCATAAGTTTAAACTAAAGCGTGATAAAATTAAAGAAACAAGAAATATTATTAACAATATTTAATATGAGAAAATGTATTTTATACATATTTTGAAAAATGTACAATAAAGGAAAACAGATTACAAACTTTCACATGAAGGAAACTTGCAATAGGGTTGTTTATAGAAGAAAAGAAATAGTTTACAAATAAACTGCATGAAGGAAACAGGTCACTATGAGGGTTTTCTAAATTTCAATTAAGATTTGCAATGTTTCGCATTCCATAGACATTTCAAAAACTGTAAAACAAACCATAATCTTCCCTGTACAGGTTTTTATTCATAAAAATGGCTATGTATTGGTAAAGATCGAATTCCCTCATCTGTAATACTTTTTCCAAAATACGATCAAATTCCTTTGAATTATATCAAATTACTCTCTTTTGAAATAAAAGTGCATTGTATAGACATTTTTCCTCTTGTGGGAGTAATTATGTTTGTGAATATCTTTAAAATTCATGGTTCTGCAGAATACGGCATTAAACAGAAGATTTCGTTAAATGGAAGTTCGTTACATAGATGATCTCCACTTCCTTTTTCTTTTCGACTTAACCTAAACATAGTGTTTTCCTAGATAAAAATCTTATCATCTAAATTTCATATTGAAAACTGGGGAAACTGAATATTTTCTGAATGTGAGTGGATTTTTCTTTGTCTAGAATTTTTTCTAAAATATTTTTAAAATTTTATTTTTCAAAAAGTGAGTTCATTTTCTAGCAAAAAACAACAGTAGTTTTACCATATGATATATAGTTTTCAGCTTTCATAGTCGTTCAACGGGTCTTCTGACTGTAACCAAAAATTTAAATATCCTGCCACAGCCAAAGTAATCCGTTATCTCTCTCTGTATATTTTTAAAATTCAATAAATTCACTTTCCCACCTTACGGTATGCAGGACATCTGATAACAAGTCGCTCGACAGCAGTCCTGCTCAAGAGCCCCAATTGGTAGCACTGGACAAGTCAAACATCTGTCCAGGCCAAACACCACAATAAAACTCTAAACTCCGAGGGAAAATCCCCCAAATAATTACAAAATTACATACATTGCCAAAATAGCACCTTCCTGAACTGCACTTAACTTTTTATTTTCCCATTTTTTCCTCTTTATTTAACTCAAGTTTCCTTTTGCGACAGATAATAACCTAGCAAATAACATTGATATATTTTTTTCAACAATTATAAAATAATTAGATAATCAATAATTAAATAATTAAGTAGGTATTCAATAATTAGGTACAACTTTTACAGTTTGTAGGGTTCGCGTGTTGCTTAATACTTAACTTAATTTTTAGCACATTATACGATCATATCCTCTTTTCATATATATCTGCATTCATTTACAATATTACAATACACAAATAAATAGTACATAAGTACAAGTATTCTGTTACAATTAAAATTCTTATAATCAACATTAACTAATTACATTCAATAGTTATGTACAAAAGTACACGCATTCATTTATAGATCAAAAACATTAACAATTTCAGTAAACAACTAAAAGTCATATACAAAGATGCTTGCGTTCATTTACCCTTCAATAACCATAAATACTACCTAGTCAACTTTATTTATCAACAAACAATCATTTATAAATGTACATACACTAAAAAATCAAACAGGGAAATGCATTTGCGTAAGAACATCCATAATGCAACTAATCACTTTTTTACTATAAAAGTCCATAAATAATTTGTGCTTATACCAATTTCTAAAATTAGAAGGCATATTCTTTCTGATTTCAACAAATAACGGGCAATCCATTATGCAATGATTTACAGATTGTTCAGCGTCACAAGGGCAGTAACTACTTTTATTGTGGAACCTATTCTGATAAGACCGAAACAATCATGTCCAGTGATTGCTTGGTACAATTTAAAATCCACGCTTAACCGTTTTAAGCTAACCTTGGGATATATTTCATATACTAGCCTACATTTGACCTGTCCCACCTATCTTGCCAGTCACGAATGGCCCTTGTAGTTACGATATTCTTAACCTGGCCTTTCTGCCATTTAATACTGGTATAATATGTTTAAGTTCGGTGGCATATATTTTTTATATAACTTATATATTTTTTACTTAACTTTTGTCGGAGTGTAGTAAGGGGTAAATTCTCAGATCATCAAAAATGCTTCCCAACGTGTTATACTTAAGTTGTTTTTGCTAGCAAATCTATATTTTAAACAAACTTTTCTAACATTGGGAACGATCATATCAGTAATAAATTCTGCTGCGTTGATTCAAACATCATTGTTCTGCGTTCATTACGTTCATCGTGGATTATCAACCCGACTACGGTGAGAAACTTTGACAGCACTAAAATGCTAATAACAATGTTTTGAAATCACACACTGTACATGAAGAAGCATTCGTAAAAGGGGATGTGGGCACATCCCATTCCTGGATCGAAAATAGTACTTTTCCTGAGTTTATGAAGGCAAGGTGATTGGGATTCTGAGAAATCCAATTCTTCATCAAACAGTTTCAATTTTGGTACCTAAGATGGAATATAATTGCAATTATATAAAACTCCAGGCAGCCTTATACCTAGGTTTGCCTCTCATATGAGCTTCTCAGCAAGACAAAAGCCAATAAGTACGCTAGAGGGAGAGGAATTGTAATAAGGAATTTCTCAGAATGGTGACTGACAAAGTGCAGTCCTCCATACCACATCGGAAAGAACCATCGTCTATCACGAAGTGTGTCACGAAATTTAGAGTGCTTGAAAATGACAAAATACATGTAGCATGTGCAGAACGAATTAGAAATATATTCATCTCCAGCGTACCTGGCAGCCTTGAACTTAGGTTACATGGTTACATGTATTACTTTTATCTGCTGCAGATATTAAAATGCAGCAAAATTAATTCACACGTGCTTAAATAAGATTGATTGTCAATTTATTATTCAGTTTTAAATGACTAACTGCGATTATATCTCGAATTTCCTTCCATATCTTTTGGCTGCAACCCCTTTAACTTTTAACGTTGTTCAACATAGTCAGTATTCAAATATTTCCTTTAATAAACAAAAAATTCTTTTTTCTTATAACAAAGTTAATATATTTGCAACAAATTTTATTCACCCCCAATTTTTTTAAAAATTTTAAATGTAATGGTTTTTTCTTTTAAATGTAAACTAAATTTCTTCAGATTTCCTCTCTTTATGCTTTTTCATTTTATTATAGATTGGACATTTTAATCCATAGAATTGAGTCCTGACCCATGACTTTCTATATTGATCAAGATATTAAATTCTAGTAAGAGCTTTAATGATTTTTAATTTTACTCAGATGTAATACACGACTCAAATGGTCCTGTTAAAAGAATTCTTGTCAAAACTTTTTCAACAGTATTTGTAATATAATTTGACTGATTATACATTTTTAGATTAAAACTGGAAGTATCGTTTCTTTTTCTAGCACATATACCCATATACAGAGGCTGTTCACACATTTTTTAGACGATGTATATTGTATTCACAAAACTAAATTACATAAAGTTCTTGTGTTTTAAATGTTCTATTTGACATCCCTTATTCTGAACAATCTTTCGACACCGCAATTTCCAGGATAATAATGCCTTTTGAAGTGTCAGAAGAGGTATTCTATCCCATTCCTCCTGAACAGCTTTCCGCAGAGTCCTGTAAGGGTTTTGGGACGACGTTTGGATAATGCAGAGTTAAAAGTCCGAAAGAACAAAAATCCATAGGTGATAAATCGGGAGATTTAGTAGGGATATCAGTGAAGGGTATGGCCTTGATACCAGTTTTTGTTCCATTTCTTTTAGGAAATTTACAGTGGATTTTGATGTGTGACTGCTAGCTTTGTCCTGATGGAGTCTCACAGATTGATGGCACTGTGGGCAAAGCGATGGTATTTCATTCAGAAAAATTGGCGATAAAATATGTTCCTGATAGTATTTGGAGTTAATCTTGACATTTTTTTCCACTCTCTTTATTTTTAACTTGCCATTATAAGAAAAACCAGCAACAATCATGAATCCCTTAGAAAAACTTTCTATCGATTCTTTGAACCATGTACTTAAATTTTTTTCTCCACTTTTATGATAAGAAATGGCTCTTTTTTTGTTGCAATCATTTAAATACACCCATGATTCATCTATTGTGACAATTGTTTTCCATTTTTTCTTTGGATAAGTGTTTCTCATATAGAATTCTGCAGCGTGTCCTGCGTTTAGCGATATGATTTGGAAGAAGACGATGCACATTGCGATTTTTCACTTTCTTAAGATTTAAATCAACGTTTATCATTTTGTTTACAGTGGACACCGAGCATTTTAATGTTTTTGCAACTGTACTTTGACTAGGGGGATTTTCTTTTAACATTAAACAACGTACCTTTGCAATAGTCGAAGATGTCCGTTTTATCCTTGGATACTTGTTTGGAAGTTTTGTCCCACTTGAGGCTCCAATTTGACGTTTTTTCCCTTTCTTGTTGACGATATTGCCTATCGACGCTTTAGATATCACAAAACCATGACTCTCACATCGTTTTTGGATAGCGGAGTATGCATATTTCTCTTCAGAAAGATCATAAATGTAGCCTTCGAACCACTGCTTTGTTAAAAACGCCATTTTGAATAAAAACAAAACTTTCAAGCCGAAGACGATAATTTTGACTTTTAAAAACATAGTACAATTGCAATTATTTCTTTTGCAGCAAACGATTTTTTATTATCGCTTACCAAAATCGTCTAAAATATGCGCGAACAGCCTCTGTATGTGTCTGTATCTTCTGATTTACGTGAGAAATGCTGATATCAGGGTTTTAAAAGATATAAAATAAATAATACACTGAGGGGACAATATATCACATAAAATCCGGAGGTTATATAAATACATTTTGTTATTGAACATTTGAATCCTTTTAATATATGTATGATTGTGCTAAGTCTTCCTATGATCGGCAAGTTGTGCATGGTCCCTTAAATACCTAAGAGGAATATAAGAACATTTCAAAAAATAATAAAACGTGGGAAGACTTTTAATCTAAATACTCTGTTTTCAAAACTTTGTGCGCGTCCAGAGAAAAATCTCTACATAATTGTTCAGTTTTCATCACATTAATATGCGCATAATCAAGACATTTTCATGCCAGAAACTTACTCTGCCTGCTCATCTACAATGCATTAATCACTGAATAAGGTTTCTGGCGGGTTGTTTCATTGATGTCAATGAAGATGATGCATAAATGAAGAAGGTTATTAGTACACAATATATTACAGGGAATTGCAGACCTTTATCACCATTAATTAAAGACCCGAAATTAAAGATTGCTGGCATATTTAAATGAAGATCTATTAATTAATCCTGCACGCGGCTAGCTTAGTCAGAACAAGACGACTTGATCAATTTATTCAGGTAATACATTTTTAATGAGAAAAGTGCCAAAGGCTTGCAGGTAATGTTTATCTAAAGACTATTCAAGGTCAATCAACAATTTTAATCGAAAATTTAATGATATATATCACATGTCAACTAGTTATGTAGCCTACCGTGTTTCAAGAAAGTGATTCGCAAGCTTTTATTCATTTCGATACATTGTTACTTAACTTTTACGCAACTATAATAAATCATAGCGAAGATAAAACGGTGTACCAAATGAGTGAAATATTTAACAGTTATTATCGGCAAGTTATTAATATACTGGTAATATCTGAGAGTAAATTGTAAACAGTCACCTTTTGAAAAAATGTATTTTTTTTTTTATGATAATGCAAGAGCTTATCATTATTTTGGATTACTTTATTTAACTGCTTTAGAGGTTACTATTTAAATTTATAATTATTATTTACTCTACCTTATCTGAGAAGGTGCAATAATACTTAGAAGAAGAGAAATTCTGAGGGTTCACCAAAGAATAAAGCATTCCATTCAGAAACAATGATGACAGAGTCAAATTGCAAGTCATCACGCTACAAGCGAAAAATAAGAAAATTGTTTTTGCCCCTGGGCTTGTAATTAGTGCAGTGATTAGTTACAAACTAAATGCAAGAATAAATGTGGAAAATCAGAGACCGTTTAAAGTTTAAATTAACTGTATTGAGTCGGGGGCTTTTCTCAAAAACCCTTGTTGGTCTATGGGACTCTGCATGGTGCATCGGAGGCTTACGCTACCGTTGTTCAGAATTATATTTCATATTATATGAGTACATTTTTAAGTTTAATCAGTCATAAGTTAGTGAGCATAATGCGAGGTACAAAGGGTTATCAATACAATACAAACATTAGCCGTTTCTGCAGAACTTTTTATTAATGAACTGTAGGCCAATATTCGACTAGCAAAATAGCAGGAATTCGACGTGGGATAGAGTCCTATAACAGATGTGCATAAAATATTGGAATCTGGTACAATTCATCCCGCAATATATATCCTAACTGTTGTGATGATGTTGGAGTGGCAGAATCTTTCTCTCCAAATGTTTAAACATGTTAAGGTGAGGCTATTGACGTAGCCTTGTTAGATGCTGTTCCTACTCCTCATCCTTTTCCAGCCATATGTTGACACGTCTCGCACTATGCGATCGTCTTGTAAATACGGACAGTCAATAGGGAATAACGTCTGCACCATAGGATGCATGCAGTCAGCGAGAATAGTTTCCTAGATTTGCAATGTCACAAGTCGCATAACTTTTTTTTTTCTAATGCACAGGCACTTTGTCGGATAGACATTCGCCTCTTGTTATTCGCCGCAATTTTTGCTGACCATTTTAATATGGAAGCTCCATATAGGCGGATCAGCATTGCTCCCTATGAAGAGACGGCACAAACGGAGGTATTTTAGTAGTGCGTGCCGGGATCACCCTCAGCACCGAAAACCAGCTCGCTTACCACAAGGCCACCTCGGCCGTAAAAGAACTATCAAGGGCCTTAGTGAATGCGCCCCACAGCAGCTATGCTTGACAGCCGGTACCAAACTGTCGAGACGGTATATACATCGGAAGATGTTTATCAAACGTACACTTGACCAATGCTACTAGGAGGGAATGAGAAACTCGATTCAGCCAACCAGATCACGCGTTGTCAGTTGTTTCGAATCCAGTTTGAATGTTCGTGGCGCAGTTTCACATGTTCTCATGCATTGGTGTCAATAATGATTGGCACCTGGGTTGCAGCAAGATCATAAATATCAGCTTTATGCTGCTTCTGACGAACTGTTATAGTTTTAACAGCATTATTACGACTCGAATTCCCCTCTGCTGTTATTTGCTGTTCTGTAAGTCCTAGGTTTTTGTTGTACAGTCCGTGTCCTTATCTAAAGAATGGAAGACATAGGACAAATGTGGTAAACACACAGAAGTTTGAATCTGAAATCTTAATAGACTTAAATCTGGATTTATTGATGATCTCGCTAGACTCTATTTTCTTAAATCCCTTTTAAGCTATGAGAAATATTTCACCCTACTGCACAATTTCATGCAACCCATTAAGATTACAACAAAGTAATTACTCAAAATAAAATAAAAGCCTATTCCGTGAGTTATATTCCAGGCAACATTCACTTTTCATAAAACTAGAAGTCACGAAAAGTATACAACAACTGAGATACGCAAAGATTACTGTAATTCTTTATTCAATAGCAAGCAAGGCAACATTTTCCTGTGCGATTCTTTTCCCCTTCATCAAGCGATAGGATCACAAAGAATATGAGTTCTCTCTCTCGCCTTATCTACTTGCTTAGCGCGTGATGACCCCATAAAGTACGTCATGTTAGACAGTCCCCATTTTTCTACGCTTACAGTCATTGGCTGTATCAGACTGCTGGGTCATTTATTTCTTAAAACCCTGAATGCTGATTACAGATAAATACGAAATGCTGATTTTAGTTATGACTGATGGGTTTGCAACGGGGAACATTTTGCACCGTGTACTCAAAGGGTGCAGTCACCATCATACAGCATGATTGATTTTATTTAGGAAGTCTTTGCTTTAGTGCTCTTGTAAGTTAGCCACACATATAAAACTGTCATGCATAAAACTATATTAAAATGCAAATTGGTTCTATTTATAGGACACGAAATAATTTGACAAGAAAATTAATAACTCGAATCTGATAATCTGGTAGAAACATGAGTTTATGTAATTTCGAAAACATAAATGTAATTCTAAATACATAATAAATACTTTTAAGCATGATAATTCAAGTTCCCTTTTTTATGAGATGTAAATTGAAAATAATCCATTAACGCCAGTTTACAAAAACATAAATTATTAATCACAGTGTAATAACGAAATAAAAATCCCTTAAAAAGTAAGCAAAGTTTGAAGCGCTTGAGGTAATCAAATTCATGCATAACTGAAATAAAAGATATCTGCGATATATATTGGTGTACAATCGACTAGTGCACAAGAGTGCATACAAATAATTTAAGTTGTGCGTTTATAGTGCCTCTGTTTGTGTCGTCCCTTCATAGGGGGTATTGCTGTCCGCCTATATGGTGCCCCCACAATAAAATGGGCAGTAAAATTGTGGCGTAGTATAGGCGAATGTCACACGACAAGTGCCTCCGCATTGGAAAAAAAAAGTTGTGCGTTTAAAATTCTTTCCCTAAGTTATTACCGTGTATACAATTTTGATTCAAGCCCTTATATGAGCCACAGTTTAATGGTTCTTTTATTTGTTGCGAGTTGTAGTGTTATCTTTTGCTATCCGACGACTAAACTAACCGGGACTACAGTTTAAAGTCGATTTTGAATATCTCCAATAATTATCCTATTGGAAAAGGGGAAATAAGTATTGAATTTCATACTATAAAGCCTGTCAGACTCCTTCTTGGCTAATATGTAATATTTACTTTTGGATGTAAACAGAGAACACACACACATTTCGATACTTTTCAATATTAAGTCACCTAACCCATACGAGAATAATAGATCTGAACAAAGTTTCCTTTATATCTCATGATCTCTTTCCTATTCTTATTTTATTTTGAGTAATCATCTTTGTTATATTTCAAGCAAAGTATTAGACACATTTCTCCTACTCTAAGCACAAATTTGTTTTCTACTCCATCAATTAATTTTTTAAAAATTTTAATTCATTAACTGGAGCAACATATTAAAACTCGGTAACATTCTGCTCGGCGAGAGAGAGTTCAATTGATCTCATTCTCTTTTTTTTTCCTGCATTAAACAATAACACAAAAACATTTCAAAGGATTAAAATTAAGTTTATTATACACTGCTGGCCACTGTAAATGCAACACCCTGAAGGAAACATGCAAATAACATGAAATTTACACCATGCATTAGCGGAGGTGAGATATGCAAATGATTAGAATTTCAGCGCAGACGCACATCACGCGCGCCTGTGGCGCCACTTCAAAGCGCTGTTTAAGGCTTGGAGATTTCGACGATTTCAAGTTCGGCAATTGTGTTTTTCTTGTGGTTTTTTCAAAAAAACGATCAATTATGCCTCGTCGAAAACAGCGATCATCTTTTGATCAAGTATCCGAGTTCGACAGAGGAAGGATAGTAGCCTACCGAGATTGTGGATTATCTTTCAGGGAAATCGGTAGTCGTGTTGGACGAAACCAAACAACTGTAATGTGGATATGTGATCGTTGGATGTAGGAGGGTACGACGGACCGGCGTGTTCGATCGCATCCACCTCAGCGCACCACTTCACGTGATGACAGGGAAATTGTGCGCATGGCAGTGACGGATCGCTCAGTCACATCACGAACCATAGCACAGCACATGCAGTCTGTAACGCATCATCCAGTATCTGCGCGTACCATTCGACGCCGTTTACAGCAGAGTGGTCTGTCCGCAAGACGTCCATTGCTTTGTTTACCCTTGACGCAGAACCACAGACGTCTCCGCCGCCAATGGTGCGATGACAGAAGGATGTGGACGGAAGAATGGAATGAAATTGTCTTTACTGACGAGTCACGCTTCTGTCTGCAACACCACGATGGTCGCATTCGAGTCTGGAGACACCGTGAAGAGAGGATGCTGAACAGCTGCGTTATGCACCGCCACACTGGTCCTGCACCGGGTATTGTGGTATGGAGCGGTATTGGATATCACTCTCGCACACCTCTAGTACGCATTGTCGGTACTTTAAACAGCCAGCGCTACATCTCCGAGGTGTTGGAGCCAGTTGTCCTTCCTTACCTTCAGGGCTTGCCCACAGCCATATTTCAACAGGATAATGCGCGACCACACGTGGCACGCATTGTCCAACGGTTCTTCGTCAATCGCCAGATTGAATTGCTTCCCTGGCCGCCTCGCTCTCCGGATCTTTCGCCGATAGAAAACATGTGGTCCATGGTTGCTCTACGATTGACCCAGATTCCATCCCCAGCTGCCACAGCAGATCCACTCTGGCAACGTGTGGAAGCTGCTTAGTCTGCTGTATCCCAAGAACTCATCCAAAGTCTCTTTGAATCGATGCCGAGGCGTGTGGCAGCGGTGATCTCCAACAATGGCGGCTACTCTGGCTACTGATTTTGGCAGGAACCACACTTCACAGAAGTCTATAAATTTAATCATTTGATACTTGGTCAACATGTTATCTACAAAATAAATTTTGTTGTGATATCTCTTGTCTTTCTTGGTGTTGCAATTTGGGTGGCCAACAGTGTATTTTTTCCCACGCTGGGGGTAATAATCCTTAAATATTTTGCTCTTAAAAAAGTTAAATACCTATCAGGAGTATTTTCCTGTTAACTTTTTAATTATTTTTACATTTTTTTTCTTTTACGTTTGCAATATTAATGCGGGCTGTATCACAATATAAAGGAGAGATTGGGTTTCATTGATTACGTGTATGAAACCTCAACTAATGTTCTGCGACCTTTTTCCCCTTAGTCTTCTAGGAAACAGCAATTTTACTTATATATAATCCTAGCAGTAAGATTTTTTAACAATGAAAAACATTTTAGTGAGTCTTCGTCAAGTACTGTACTAAAAATGAAATATTTTACTTGGTAACTGCTAGGTTTTTAGAGAATCTGAAAGTTATTAATTGATTTCTCCACATGTATAGAATCGGTGTTTTTGTTCTCACACTGATAAACTTTTAGGATTGTCTTATTCATAATAATGGGCTTCAAAGTACACCCAAATGAAGAAAAAACAATAAAAATGAGCTATTAATGCTCATTTCTATAATAAATTTCAATATGCTATGGAATATACATATCGTATGCTTTCATTTGCGCACTCACCTATCACGGTATTACGAAGAACACTAATTGCTGTTTTCTAACAAAAAATATCTTCTAAATGTATACGTGCAGTTATCAAATGAAATAAAAAACGTTAAAAATAAAAAAATAAAAAACACATGAGAATTTCAATAACTTACTAAAGTTATAATTGCCAAGGATATTTTATAATTATTTCTAAGGAGGTTTGCTTCGACTATAAAGAAAAAAGGATTATTTGCTTCCTTGACTGGCATATAAAATGTGCAAAATTACTATATCATCTTTGAATCTTTGTCTCTTAGTTTTTCTCTTAATAAATATCAAAACAATTTTAGATAACTTGAAATTGTAAATTTCGCATTAAAAGTGTAGAATCGATTCTATACAATTCTCAAGAGTCAACTAATTGTTAGCCAAAATGTAGAAGCAAAATTATATTAACTTCGCTCATCAGTTTTCGGTTTAATCACTGTTTTCTAGAATTTAATACTACAAACTGACATCGTCAGTTTGAATTTTAACATTGCATACTCAAATGCTAATTTTACATCTTTCCTACGCCTCTATCTTTCTTTTTCTAAATTGATTACATAGGAGTATTCCTTAAATTTTGACAAACATTTAAGGGGACTCATTACCCTTAAATCTTTAAAACATTCGATTTTTTGAAAAAAAATATATGTTAAAGCCTGATTGTGTCTGAACAAAATAAAGCAAACCGCATGAAAATATTCTGCTTAGTTCCGGAGATATTGATATTCTAAATATTTAATTACTGATCAAGTTTATGGTAAGAAAAATTTTAAACTCATTTTTCTCAAAATGTAATTTTGCATCATTCCGCAACTGATATCTCAAAACCTATGAGACATAATTCCATGAAATTTTTATCACTGCATAATCATGTTATTTTATTGCGTCTGAACTAGAATTATTGCAATCACTGCATATTTTGTTATTTTTTCAGGGGTAAATTAATGCAAAAATTTAAGAAAAATTTAAGTATATATTGAGCAGTTTTAAAAAAATTTAAAAAAAATTTCAATGTTAATTGTTTTAGTTCAATTGTATTTTGAATTATTTATTTTAAATATAAAACAGGAATTATACATTTAAGTGTAAAATTAATTTCATAGTTCTGCGCGCAAGCCAGTATACAATAAAAATACTTAAAAAACAAGGTATATCTAAAGTATTTTTTAAAAAAATTATTTAAAATTATTTTGAGAGATGAAAATTTGTTTATTAAAATAAATATGTCAATTTATCATATACATAAAATTTGGAAAAATTGGGAGTAAATTGAAATAGTTACAAAAAACCAAAAAGTATGAAAATATGCCTTATTTCCTCGACTTATGAGTCGTGAGTCCCCTTAAAAATAATTTTTTTCTACTGAATATGTACAGAAAGTATGTAAGGTTTACATAAGATTCAATTCCCAATAATCGAACTTTTAGGTGAATAAAGTTAAAGAAGCCGCTTAAGATATGCTAATTGCGGCATACGCGTTGGTATAAATACCGAACAGCTAAATTACAGAAAGAAAGGAGCTAGGAAGGGTCGACGAAGTGTTGAGGAAGTGAGAGGAAGTGAAAGGAGAAGTAGTGCTGGCGAAACGAAGAATCGAGCTGGAGCTAGGCTTAGAGTCGGGTTTAAAAATAGTTGAGTTTTGCAAGCAACCTAGCTGGAGGCATAGCTAGGTTGCTTCAAACCTTCGCGAGTTCTTGTTAGGCCCAAAGTTTACGTGGCAGCACTGCTAGTTGACTTTCAAAGTATCTGTGAGTATTGCAAAGTTTATTTTTCTTGAATGAATAGTTATACAAGTGAATATATTGAATTGCATTTCCCTTGCATGAATGCTATATATATCTCGTACTAGTAGTAAGTATGCTTTATGTTGAAAAGAAAAATGTAAATGTGCAAATATTTAAATAAACATTGTTGTTATGTAAGAACTGTGTTTGAATGAAATTATCTAGAGTGCCACTTCCAGATATACATACCCACAGGTGGGTAGAAATGCATAATTATCTATAAGTATCATTAAATCAAAATTTTCTCAAAGAGCTAAGTATCACTTGTCGCTAGTTTTCAGTACTGCCACACATGTTTATTGGAACGAAGTTCTATTACGCGGCTTACAGTAGAGTGAACTGGCAGAAATCGTCACGTAAGGAAAAAGCGTTATGCCCCCTCCATCTAATCTTGGAGCGAATGTATTAAACTAATCACTTCAACTTGCTGTACTACGGCTGGCACAGTGGTAGAGCACGCTGCTCCTATACTTTGGTCCCCGGTTCGATACCGGTGAATGCTTTTTACGTAGATAATTCTAAATATTTGAATTTTATTCTTTTAATTCTTATTATAATTTTTTTATTTTACTTATTTGAAGAGGGCTTGGTTTTTATATTTTTATTTACTGCTGAGCACATATTTTCTGATGTACATATCTTGCTACTGGAGGTAAAGTCGTTCGACCATGGCACTTCAAGAATCTTTATATACCTCCCTACCATGCCCCCTCCAGGCGACCTTTCCCTCTCTTTCTGTCTTTTTCTATTATATACGGTAGTATGTATGTGTGTTCGTGCGAATATCGAGATTCGAGCATCAAGCATTGTGTGAGGTCAGCTGTATAACCTCAATTCTAAACACGTGTAAATATTATCTAAACTTATTTATCCATCGATCATTGTTAGAATATAATGAGGGAGGTTTTAAATTACTTATCCAAAATGTTCACAAACTTCCACTCATATTGGCTAGAGACTTCAACGTTAACTTCAATGATAAAGAAAAATTTGAAAAGCTCATATCTTTTTTATCAGGTACATTTGATTTAAGTATTAATAATGACCCAGCGCAGTTCACAACGAAATACCGTACAACCGTTGATGCTGTTTTCTCGAGATACTTGGATAAAATTGAATCTCAAACATATGCATCTTATTATAGTTACCATAAGCCAATAATTACCATGATACAATATAATCATAAAATTTAAAAAGAATTTTTTCTTATTTGGAATTTTTTATATATAATTTATAATTCATTATTTTATATTTAATTTTTAATAAATGACTATTTTAAATGAAATTAAATGACTATTTTAAATGAATATTAAATGAAATTTATTGATTTAAATCCTTACTTTACATTTTTGCTTTGAAAAAATGATAAAAAATAAAAATAAAATATACAAATTAGAGAGAGAGAGAGAGTTGGGTGGTTGAATAAAAGGGGGATGCACCTTTTGGCATGACAAAAATACACTAATATAATCAATAGAAATCTACATATTAATTTTTTTGTTATTGTTTTAATTCACACGGTATTTATATTGTGTCATTATTGCACTTTTAGAATGGAAAGTCGGGAAACAGAAACTGCAGCAAGTGTAAATAATGCAAACTTAGAAAAGTAAGTTAATAAATCATATTTAATTTTTAATAAATGACTATTTTTTCTAAAATATTAAATGAAATTTATTGATTTAAATCCTTACTTTACAGTTTTGCTTTGAAAAAAATGATAAAAAATAAAAATAAAATATACAAATTAGAGAGAGAGAGAGAGAGAGAGAGAGAGAGTTGGTTGGTTGGTTGGTTGAATAAAAGTGGGCTGCGCTTTTTGCCATGACAAAAATACACTAATATAATCAATAGAAATCTACATATTCATTTTTTTGTTATTGTTTTAATTCACACGGTATTTATATTGTGTCATTATTGCACTTTTAGAATGGAAAGTCGGGAAACAGAAACTGCAGCAAGTGTAAATAATGCAGACTTAGAAAAGTAAGTTAATAAATCATATTTAATTTTTAATAAATGACTATTTTTTCTAAAATATTAAATGAAATTTATTGATTTAAATCCTTACTTTACATTTTTGCTTTGAAAAAATGATAAAAAATAAAAATAAAATATACAAATTAGAGAGAGAGAGAAAGAGAGAGAGAGAGAGAGTTGGTTGGTTGGTTGGTTGAATAAAAGAGGGCTGCGCTTTTTGGCGGGACAAAAATACACTAATATAATCAATAGAAATCTACATATTAAATCACGTTTAGAGTTGAAAAATAGCGTAAGGAACTTCGTTCCTGACGGGGGTCCCCCGACCGCACAATTTTTTTTTTTTTTAATAATCTTTGTGTTTAACATAAATTATACCTATTAAGCAACAAATTTCGTTAAATGGCTTAGCTCACTTTTAGCTGATAGTAACTCAAGTTTTCATAAAATATTTTTCGTAAAAGACCAACATCCTTCTGGCATTTAAGAACACCAGAGCAAACGGCAGATACAAAAAGTACATACATGGATTTACAAATAAATCAGTGCTAACACGTATAAATAATTTTGCATTATAAAACCCCAATTTGTGTCTAAAATTTTCCATTTGCACCCTAAAAAAACGTAAGTACTCTATGCAAAAGTGGCCACCTTCTCTTGTTATCTATTGAAGTCTTTTCGAAATCACATCACGATTAACATCTGACCCCATTAGCTGCTCGCTCATAATATACCCGGAGTAGAAATAAGATATCGTAGTCTGTGATTTTTATGATCCTTGTCACTCATCGTGATGCCATCCTGAGACAGAATCCTCAAAAGAAGTACCGGATAAAAGGAAAATAGTGACACTTCAAACCGTGTTATGGCACCCAGACTCTCAATTTTTATGATTGCCTTGGAAAAGCTTCGTGTAGAGGGAGTGGTTTTTATTCATCACAATATAGCTTTAGGAAGCCATATAATTGATAAAAACTATAGCTGTGGTTTGAGAATAGTATCTTGTTTCTGAGATAAATCCACTTAACAGCAAGAGGAAAAGTTTGTTTCTTTTTTATTTTAACAGCTGTGGGTCAGGAGTTATATCCTGTTGTGTTTGGGTAATCCGTATACTTATTCGTCAAAAAGTAAAAGTTATGAGCTAGCACAGAATTAATGACTAATTTGGAAATGTAGTATTTTTCCATAAATACTGCATGTGATTAGAGTAAAAGTAGTGACTAAATATTCTTACACTGGAAGTCCTGTTATCTTACTTAAAATGTAAGGCAAGATATAGCTTTCAGAGCTATTAAAATACGCCCACACACTTTGTTACCAAATTTGTCCTCAAAAATGAGGAACACAAGTAAAAATTAAACTGGAAAAACATAGTTTCCTCCATCTACTTTTTCATAAGCCCATAAAGTTTCCAAGAAAGTAATTAGTCATAAGAAAAAGCTTAATCTTTCAGCTTTGTTTTCTGACTATATCTTTAGAGTAGCGGTACATTGAGTGCGGCTCTGCTCTAAAGACAACATAGTACATACAACTCTCATAATACACTCTTAGACAACACACAAAAAAAAATGACGCACCAAGAAGGAATTATCCGAATGGGACGAAAATCGATAGATGTGATGTACATGTACAGAAAAACAAATGATTACAATTTTAGAAAAATTAGATGATTTATTCAAGAGAAAGAGCTTTACAAAGTGAAACAGTCAATAACGTGTTGGTCCACCTCTGGCCCTTATGCAAGCAGTTATTCGGTTTGGCATTGATTGATAGAGGTGGCGGATGTCCTCCTGCGGGATATCATGCCAAATTCTGTCCAATTGGCGCGTTGAATAGTCAAAATCCCGAGCTGGTTGGAGGGTCCTACCCATAATGCTCCAAACAAGCTGAATGGGGGAGAGACCCGGTGACCTTGTGGCCAAGGTGGCGTTGGGCAAGCACAAAGACAAGCAGTAGAAACTCTCGCCGTGTACGGGTGGGCATTATCTTGCTGAAATGTAAGCCCAGGATGGCGTGATATGAAGGGCAACACAACGGGGCGTAGAATATCGTCGACGTACCACTGTGCTGTAAGGATGCCTCGGAAGACAGCGAAAGGTGTCCTGCTATGGAAGGAAATGACACCCCAGACCATCACTCCTGGTTATCGGCCCGTATGGTGGAAGACAGTCAGTTTTGTATCCCACCACTGTCCTTGGGGGTCTCCAGACACGTATTCGC
>OU015494.1:201910990-202038490 GCA_907164885.2 Dolomedes plantarius
CTTGTGGTTTTTTCAAAAAAACGATCAATTATGCCTCGGCGAAAACAGCGATCATCTTTTGATCAAGTATCCGAGTTCGACAGAGGAAGGATAGTGGCCTACCGAGATTGCGGATTATCTTTCAGGGAAATCGGTAGTCGTGTTGGACGAAACAAAACAACTGTAATGCGGATATATGATCGTTGGATGCAGGAGGGTACGACGGACCGGCGTGTTCGATCGCATCCACCTCAGTGCACCACTTCACATGATGACAGGCAAATTGTGCGCATGGCAGTGACGGATCGCTCAGTCACATCACGAACCATAGCACAGCACATGCAGTCTGTAACGCATCATCCAGTGTCTGCGCGTACCATTCGACGCCGTTTACAGCAGAGTGGTCTGTCCGCAAGACGTCCATTGCTGTGTCTACCCTTGACGCAGAACCACAGACGTCTCCGCCGCCAATGGTGCGATGACAGAAGGATGTGGACGGCAGAATGGAATGAAATTGTCTTTACTGACGAGTCACGCTTCTGTCTGCAACACCGCGATGGTCGCATTCGAGTCTGGAGACACCGTGAAGAGAGGATGCTGAACAGCTGCGTTATGCACCGCCACACTAGTCCTGCACCGGGTATTATGGTATGGGGCGATATTGGATATCACTCTCGCACACCTCTAGTACGCATTGCCGGTACTTTAAACAGCCAGCGCTACATCTCCGAGGTGTTGGAGCCAGTTGTCTTTCCTTACCTTCAGGGCTTGCCCACAGCCATATTTCAACAGGATAATGCACGACCACACGTGGCACGCATTGTCCAACGGTTCTTCGTCAATCGCCAGATTGAATTGCTTCCCTTGCCGCCTCGCTCTCCGGATCTTTCGCCGATAGAAAACATGTGGTCCATGGTTGCTCTACGATTCACCCAGATTCCATCCTCAGCTGCCACAGCAGATCAACTTTGGCAACGTGTGGAAGCTGCTTGGTCTGCTGTACCCCAAGAACTCATCCAAAGTCTCTTTGAATCAATGCCGAGGCGTGGGGCAGCGGTGATCTCCAACAATGGCGGCTACTCTGGCTATTGATTTTGGCAGGAACCACACTTCACAGAAGTCTATAAATTTAATCATTTGATACTTGGTCAACATGTTATCTACAAAATAAATTTTGTTGTGATATCTCTTGTCTTTCTTGGTGTTGCAATTTGGGTGGCCAGCAGTGTACATACTGTAAATAAGATTTTTTAAAAGAGCTGAAAATTGTTGGAGAAAATCTCTAAAATAATTCAAAATAACTCCTAAGAGTAAACAAAATTTTTTCAGGAGATTAGAGTTTAATTAGACTTCTGTAACCCCAAAGTTAGATAAAAAATAGTTCTAATGAATGTTTGTTACTGTATCCCTTTAAATATTTAAGTCTTTTAATATTTGGAAAAACAAAAACAGCTTTGATAACATATGAGGTATCTAAAAATTACACAAATAACATTCATTTTAATCTGTTCCTTTGCTGTAAACTTTTACAAATATATAAGACGGTATATATTCATATTGATAGTATTTGTTACAATAACTGTCATTTGAATTCATTTTTCACTGACAAATAGATTATCATAAATTTGTTAAAATTTAGGTTCGTATTTTGCAATATTTTTAGGGGTAGTAGAAATGGGGTGGTTTTGTAGATGTTATGGAGATTCTAGGATTTTAACTCATATGATTAAAAGAGGCTAAAGAATGAATAAGATGTCATTTGTTTAAAATAATAATATAAAGGCTATTTTAAATTTTTGATTGATTTAGCCTACATTGTAGCTTCCTGTTTTATTCACGTTCGCTTATTCACGAAAAACATTAAGAAGAATAACGACATCCGACCAATTTTAACATGTTCTTTACTGCTACAAGTAAATTTCTATGTCTGTTTAAAAGACGTGAAACAAAAACAGAAATTCGTAGCTGTAAACACCAAAAATTTTCTTTATACGTATTTTGTTGTTAGATGATAAAAGAGGAAAATATTAAATTTCTCCCGAATACGCTCTTTTGCAAACTGAGAGGCTTATGAAATTTAACAAACATTGTATATGCTGACGCGTAATGGAGGTATTTTAGAACAGTATTTAGAGTGTGAGTATCCAAATTCGTAGTCTTCGATGCAGAAATCGTGATGCATCTGCAGATGAAATTGTGTAAAGAGCCAACAGAAGCCGATCACTTGGAGGAAGAAAGTAGCTCTGCAAAGGCCTAAATTTAAAAGTTCTTTTGCTACTTTTTCTGTTGGCCACTAATATTTAACCCAGGATGGCTTGAGAGCTTAAACGGCTTTAACCACCCAAAAATGTTAAAATTTTCTGAAGAAAAGCGCAATGAATCAAGATAGCAAGCTATTTTAGGATCAGTAAAATACAGAAGACTTGCAGAACTTTAATTATTCTTTTGCTCAAGCTTATATATTTGGGAAATTTATTTAATCCCGATAAATATAGACTATTTTGTTACAATTTAAAGAGAAATTGAAAATTAAAAAATTTAAATCAAAATGCAACGCACTTCATAAGAAGCTCTTTTATTTTTTGATTTAAAAAAAATTTATGCTTTTTCAGTTATCTAGGTAAAATTTCATTTGTTTATTAATCACAGTAATGTGCATTTTTTTCTTTTTCCTGCAGCCTTGACGGTGTCTTAAAATTATACTCCACTTTACTTAAAAAATACTTGACAGTTAACATTCATTTCCTTTTACTTATACTAGAAGATTTATTTCGAGCCCCTTTTTAGCAAAACTAAGTGCGAAATTGAACTTTTTCGCTCACGAGAAAGCATATATGCCAGCTATTTCATATAAATGTCCTTTATTTTTAACACAGAATAGTCTTCTTATCTATCCCTAGATAGCTCACTTAAAAGCGACACGCAGAATTTCGCAGAAAAACTGAAATCCCTTTCCGTTGTCAAATCAACAGATCCGAATACTATCATCACGACTTCAGCTCGGTATCATCTGTTTGTGTTAAAGCATCCCAGAATCCGTCAGCGCACGCTTTCATGTGACGACCGAGTATCACTGTGTCTATCAGCTACAATAAACGTACCACAAACACACGCGACTTCTAAATAAACAAGCGGTTTTTTCCTCTGTTGAACTTGTTCCAGCACGCGTCTGCCATCAACACGATCCGAAATCCCTTTCTGGCTTGTCACGAGCTCATTCGTTAAGGTGCTTCGCAGTCACTGAAGTGGCAAGCACTTTTAAGGACTGACAACATTTTGATGGCCAGGGCCATAGATATCAAAGATGCGACAGATGACGGCCACCCGGACTGCGTAAAAGTGTTACTGAGAAAACCCATTCATCGTGTCAGCCATAATCATGTGCCTTGCATTCTTTTAATGTATTTGGTTTCGTTGGAAGTAAGTGCTTCCGATCATGGCTTTATCCGTTTACACTCGTCTTTGATAATGGCACTGAAAACTTCATGACTCTTTAACTAACTGAAAACGTCATGGTCAGTAGCATTTCATTATGTAGGGAGGACGAACAATTAGCACCTATGCTGTCCTTCTGCAGCTATCAGAAACTTTCTTGAATAGAATAACTAAACCCTAAAAATTGAATATAATTATGTTATTTCTCATTATATCAAAGACTATTTATTAGTGTGAATAGACTTTACCAAATGATATTTCTCTACAGATGATTTTTTAACATATAGTTGTAGATTTTAAGATTTTTTTAACTTTACATTTAATACTTTACATTTAAAACTTTACGTAAAATTTATTAATTAGTCAGCAGCATCAGTAGAATCTTTTATTAATTAGACCTTCTGTTTTATTTTTATTGTTTTCTTTTGTCATCTTTAGTTTCTTTATACTTAAAAAGTCTATAATATAGAGTTATGTGCAGTAGCGTATTTCATAAACTACTGAATTTAGCTACTTTAGAATGGCAGTAGGTTGCAATACTCCAAAAATATTTTTATTTATTTATTGAAGACGATTCTATAAATAATCAAATCCCCGAAAGTTAAACTTACGAAAGTTATGTCTCGAAACTGCAAAGTCTAGATATATGAGGGATTGTTTATTGTTTGGTGAATTGAATGAGAGATTGTTGTATTTCACCAACACCATGTTAAGTTTAATCAGTATTTATCAAACAGAAATACTTCAAGTGTATGTTATTAGCGTACAGTCTATTTGTACGTCTATTTGTGATTTTTATTGAAAAGCTTATGATGATTTAATTGTAGAAATTCATATTAGGAAGTTGAGGGGGAAGGGGCTATTTCTTTCCTTGAATCAGTAATATGCGATTAAAGGTCACGATGGGTCAGAAAAATTTCAGAGCAACATTTTAAAATTCGATTGTTTGACGTAGCGTATATCCTAGAGGCGTTCGCGAACTTTTTCCAACTTCCTAACGATTACCTGCCAGTACCGGAAATATCCTCAGCTCTTACTCTCTAAACTGACATATCAGGTTGATATGAAGAAACCTTGTTTTTATATTTTCCTCATAACATAATTAAGTTCTACATAAAATAGCCATTAAAAGGATAAATGTTTCGATATTTCCTTATCACTTGTACAAGCTCAAGATATACTTTGTACGATGACCATTAAATTTTTTTAATCACTGTGCGTTCAAACCACTAATTTCCTCTTTCTTGATTTCGCTTTCTCTTTTGCGAGTTCAAAAAATATTTTTCCTTAAAGTTTTCCCAGGGAGGGACAACAAATTTTGTCCATTTAGATTTTCCTATATTTTATACAAGTTCAAGACGAATTTGACATTAAATTTTCCCCAGGCACTGGGCTCTAAAACCTCCAGTTTTCTCCCGTGATATTTTCCTTGTTCCTTTCTTGTACAAGTTCGAGATACGTTTTACTTTAAATTTTATCAGAGACTGCACTGTTAGGTGATCAGTTTTCTCCCTTTTAATTTCTAAATCTCTTGCTCGAGTTCAAGATATATTTAATTTAAATTCCCATCAGGCACTGAACTTTCAACCTCCCTTTAGATTTACCAGTACCAGTGTGCTCCAAAACTACCAAAATTCTCCCATGAGATTTCTTAATCTCTACTGTGGGTTCAAGGTTTATATTTCATGACGAACATTAAATTTTTAGGATACATTAAGACCAATTTTGACGGTCGTATTCCATGGGTCATTTCACATCATGCCAAATTATCGTGTAGACAGGAAAATGTGACACTAGATGTGATAAGAAGCTCGATGTGAGGTTTGATGAAATAGCCATTATTCGAGCTGAACTCCAAATGAACACAATTAAGTGTGCGGGAGGGTTATAGCAGTTCTCATATTCGTATCAACCTTTTTGATGTAACTAGTTACTGGTTTTCACAGATAATGATACGAGAATTCATCCATCCTTAAGTAATTCCTCCAATCATTGGGAAGTTCTTTTATCAGAATAAAGAGGGAATATTTGTTTCTTTGCTGCAACTAAGATTTGCATAATTTAGATCTCACTTTTCTTCTTTAGTTTTCATTATTGGCAAGTGCCAAAGAATCGAACTCCAATTCATTGAAGCTATTCATATCTACCGTTTGGCCGAGCTAATATGAAGCTCAATATGAGCTTCAAATGTCGGTCTAAAGTATTGGTGTTCAACCTTTTAGCACTACAGGGCCATACCAGCTAATAAAAACTTGTCAATGGCCACAAACAGTAATTAATATTTATGACTACAATGGAACTCATATTACCAATGAGTATAATAATAAAGTGTAATAATGTAAAAAAGTATAATAATAAAAATTAATGTGATGAAGTACAATAATAAAAAGTAATGATTTATAATAACAAAATATTTACTTTTTAAATAGAAAAATAAGAACATGTTATTTTTGATGTGAACACTGAGCCTAGCAATTGTTTGGTGGGATAAACTTATTTTACAAAAATCAGATTTTTTTTTTTCACGACAAATTATGTGTGCTACGCTCTCCTGACATTCCTTAATAAATCAGTGTCGTTTACTGACGATGATTTTTTTAGTAATTAAATAATTTGCTACCACATAACTTGCCTTGACAACTGAATCAGTTTGAGGAGTCATTTTTCGAAGGAGCTATTGAGACGTAAGATTTGTTTCCTGATGCAAAATTTTTTGTTTACGCACATTCCTTACCATTCACTAAATTTTGAATGCATTTTAACATATTATCTTTTAAAATTATAATCTTTGAAAGCGCATACTACTTCTCTGCATATCAAACATAGTGCTTTACTATTAGCCTCAACAACAACAAAAAAAAAAAATAGTCGTCAGACCAATTTCTCGTGAAACACTCTATTTTTCGTCTGACAATTTTCGCTTCCTTTTAGCAGTCTCATTTTGAGATGCTGAAGAATAAATGAAGAATTTTAAATTATTGATTCCGAGTAACTTATTACTTATTATATATATAATAGCCGTTGTCTCTGTATAACACTTCCGGGCTGTACTCATCTTTCAATTGAAGCCCTCAGTAAACAAAATGCCGGTTAGGCTTAATTTCAATTTCAGATGTGGATCAGAATTTTTTCTTACCTAAAAACTAATATCTTCTCCATCAAATCACGTTTGTTCGGCCTATTTTTCTATAAAACATTCAGAACTAAATAAAATTGGATGTTTTTAGCTGCATATTTAACAGTTTTTAAAAATCTGTTTACTTTTGCGATGAATTCTGAAAGTAAACAAACTTGAATGTGAATGAATCAAATAGCTCAAGTATTCATATCGCGTAGTGAGCTGTAAAAATCTGGATGGCAGTCTACTACTCCAATCGCATGAAAAACTAAAAAATAATGAAAGGGTTTGCTTTTACAAGGTGTGGATTAAATGCAATATTGTTAGATAGTTCGGGATATTTTTTAACTTTCATATACTTTTTCCATTATGACGTCATTATTAGTATTATGACGTCAAAATGACCGGTTGGATGGCAGTCTACTACTCAAATTGCATGAAAAACTAAATATATAAAAAATAATGAAAGGGTTTGCTTTTACAAGGTGTGGATTAAATGCAATATTGTTAGATAATTCGGGTATTTTTAACTTTCATATACTTTTTCCATTATGACGTCATTATTAGTATTATGGCGGCAAAATGACGGGTTACCTTCCAGTTAGGATATATTTACTTTATTATTTTTTGTTTTAAAATTATTACTGCCAAAGTTTTTTTTTTTAGAAATACTTAACTAGATTTTGAAAAGTTAAATGAAAGATAAGAAATCAAATATCTTATTGATGTAGATATGTTAAAGTATAATCCGTTAAGATTACGGTGAACACGGCTTTCGCCTATACGCCCTATGCAAATTGAAGACAGGGGCTGCGTAGCAATTCCCGCAAAGTATAATACGAATCAATAAATACAGTAGCTTTATATAGTTATTTTTTTATTTCAAAGCGTGTGTAATGATAATCAGCCAGCGGAAAAGTGATACGTGACCAAAGTGGTCGGTGAAACGATTTATGTTGACCAGGCCTATGCTCGAAGGAAACGCATACTAGGCAGACCACTTCTAAATTTTTGAACCCGCACAAACCAATTTAGTATCTATTTGTAGAACTCTTCGTGGTTTTAAGTCATGGAAGATCGCCATTTCAGCTTTTCTACTTTAAATTACGGGTACGAGCACAATACAGAGGAAAACATACACAGAACGGCAGACACAACAATTAAATTATATTACAAGACATTCATGGCGACACACTTTGTTGAACTTTCAGCCTGAACTAGGTGGCGCTAACAGTCAGTGAGAATTACTATTAGTAACATCTCTGACAGTGAAATTTACAGTTAATAGCACCTGTCACATATTTATAAAATAAAACAAATACTTACACGTTAACACGATGAGGTAGCAAAACACAACTTGAAGCTGTCCTTTGTAATAGGCGATTGCATAAAACGATCAATAGCGTCAAGAGCACACGAACTATATTTATACGTAGGTTGACCCAATTGAAACGAAACTTTAGTAAAAGCAGCAGACTATTTTAAAACTCATTGTTGAGGCAACGGTGAAAAGTCGTCTATGGTGCCCAGAATCATAAGGCATCTATCAGATATTCAGATGTTTGTTTATTCAGTAGCAATAACTGGGAGTAAGCGAAAATGCAGCTGCGTAACGCATTAGTGTAATTCAAAGTGTTACCTGCCCCGCCTTTTAAGGCATAGAGTAGGTTGATGGCCGATTGCTCGACAGCAATCCTGTCGATGAGTCTCTACGAGGTCAACAGACCAGGAAGGCGTAGCCGTTGCGGGAAACTCTAGAGCAAAATAATTCGAATGGTTACATCAGCCCTCAGAAGAAGAAGAAACACAACTTGAAGCTGTCCTTTGTAATAGGCGATTGCATAAAACGATCAAGAGCGTCAAGAGCACACGAACTATATTTATACGTAGGTTGACCCAATTGAAACGAAACTTTAGTAAAAGCAGCAGACTATTTTAAAACTCATTGTTGAGGCAACAGTGAAAAGTCGTCTATGGTGTCCAGAATCATTAGGCATCTATCAGATATTCAGATGTTTGTTTATTCAGTAGTAATAACTGGGAGTAAGCGAAAATGCAGTTGCGTAACGCATTAGTGTAATTCAAAGTGTTACCTGCCCCGCCTTTTAAGGCATAGAGTAGGTTGATGGCCGATCGCTCGACAGCAATCCTGTCGATGAGTCTCAGCGAGGTCAACAGACCAGGACGGCGTAGCCGTTGCGGGAAACTCTAGAGCAAAATAATTCGAATGGTTACATCAGCCCTCAGAAGAAGAAGAAGTAGAATTTTCCTCACCCGGAGCAGCCACCACATCTGTATCCTCTCCACTTATCGTTATCTAATGATTAAATTTATTCAGCCATTTGAGTAATACAGATTATATAATTATACAAGACTTTACAGGTATACATAGAATATACAATTCCAATTACATTTTCCAGATTACATTATACGGATACAGTTCCAATATACAATCCTATATACATTTTTTCTATATTTAAAATTGTTGCGATACTCCCCGCACTCTGCCTTCCCAATTTGGAAGTTAAGGGCCTGTTCACATAGGAGTCCGTTGCGTTGCGTTAAGGAAAAGATGACGTTGAGACGAAAATAAACCAATCATATGCCTCCAAACGATTAGCAATGAAATTTTTAACGCCTATGATTGGTTTATTTTCCTCTCAACGTCATCTTTTCCTTAACGCAACGCAACGGACTCCTATGTGAACAGGCCCTTAAACGTTATGTTTTTTCCCGTGCAGAGAGTGACGTGCATGCTTCGGGAACAACGTGATGAAACTGTTTCTTTGCGATCGCAAGTTGCGATGTTCGGACGTCATTCCTGAACGCTGGTTGCGATGTTTTAATTTAACATTTCTTTTTCCGGTGTTTATATGTTTTTGTAATATATGTTATTGTATGTGTAGTAATTTTTGTTATTTATTATAAGTGAAGTATTACTTTTCGTGACAATTATTTTGATGTTTATTTGGCGTAAATTTTCCTGAATATGCAAATCAGCCAGATACCCACGTGATTTGAATGTATATAACGTGCTGGCTTTACTTAGCTCTCGCCGAGGTCAGTCGAAGCATTGTGTTAGACCGAATGCTATCGCCAACGCTAAATGTTAGCTCGAGTTTACTTTGTGGTGAAAAATAAACCTACATTTCCTGTTTTTAAACGACTGCTTCTTTTTACTTATTCCTGCTTCAGCCCACTGCTACATTCTGCTATATATATTTACCTTATCTTTTCTATGGCTTTTAATGAAGTTCAACAAAAATTTTCTATGATTACAATATACATTATAAATATATTAACCGCCAGCTATAAAAATACCTATACGGTAAACTGCATCTACATGTAACCAATACTGTTACATGTAGATGCAGTTTTCCGTATAGATTTGATGCATAATCACATTTCGCTACATTTTAAAGAGTGTGTAATCACAATTCGTAACAATAATCAGCAATTTCAATATTATACTAATGCATAAACAGTTGCTATTTAGATTCTTAAACTGTTGCTAAACATGTAATTCACTAATACATTAAGCACACTCTGCAATACAATTATGTTGTATAAAATTATTTTCTTACAGTTATACATATTATAATGCTATACATTTCATTTATTGTATAATCAAATTGCGATACAATTATACATAATACCATACAGTATATTCTGATTACTCCTGTGCATACCCATATCTCACATATAAGAAGAAAGTTATCGTCAAGTGGGTCCACACAAAAACTTTAACAAAGGAACTCTGGGAAACTCCCCGGAAACCGCGTATCTTGCGGTAAGGAAAACGATTTCAACCTGAAGCGAAAAACCTTAAGTGGCGACCGTAGTCCACGATGCCATAAATATGAGGGTTAAAAGCCTCGACGTGACCACCAAATGCTGTCCTAACCCAAGTAAGAAAGCAACACTAAATGAAGAAATAAACAATAATATATATACATAAAGCACAATGTTTTAACTGTGAATCGATAAATTTTGTAACATACATAGTATCAGATATACACTGTCTATCAATAAGTATTTGGACTCCTATGATAGAAAAGAAAACAAAATTTATTCATATTCAATAGTTCGTAGAGCCTTCACGAGAGGCAATTACAGCCTCAACCCTCTGGGGCATGCTTTCCACAAGTACTTGTATGACGGCAGTGGTATTTTCTTCCACTCGTCTTGGAGAAGACATGCAAGTTCTTTCACCGATTTTGGACGGTTGTTGCATCCCTTAATTTGGCGATCCAACTCGCCCCAGAGGGTCTCGATAGGGTTCAGGTCTCGGCTCAAGGCAAGCCAGTCTATTCGGTTAACCCCATTGTCATCCTACCAATCCATCGTGGACCTCGGAACATGACAGCCAGCATTGTCATCCTGGAAGTAACATGGGTCCAACCCGTAAAACTGCCACAATGTAGGAAGCACATTGTCATCCAAAATTGTGTAGTAGGCGTCGGCGTTAAGCTTACCATGAATTGGGACCAAGGGTCCCAGTCCATAGCAGGAGAAACATCTCCAGACCATAATTCCACCTCCGCCAAACTTTACTCTGGACACAATGAATTCTGGCAGGAGGCGTTCTCCAGGCAGACGCCAGACCCAGACCCTGCCATCCGAACGGTAGAGGGTGAACCTTGATTCATAGCTACAGAGAACTAATTTCCACTGATCTATGGTCCACTTTCGACGTACTTTGCACCACATTAACCGACCAGCGCGGTAGGACTTTGTGATCAAAGGCTTACGGGTGGCAGCAGGACTATGAAAACCAAGCAGATGTGCTTCCTTACGGATGGTATTCATTGAAACTGCACTCCCGGAGGCCTGTTGAAACTCTTGGAGCTGAACTTTGTACCACTTTGCACCGCTGAAACGTTGCACCACATTAACCGACGAGCGCGGTTGGACTTTGTGATCAAAGGCTTACGGGTGGCAGCACGACTGTGAAAACCAAGCAGATGTGCTTCCTTACGGATGGTATTCATTAAAACTACACTCCCGGAGGCCTGCTGAAACTCTTGGAGCTGAACTTTGTACCACTTTGCACCGCTGAAACGTTGCACCACATTAACCGACGAGCGCGGTTGGACTTTGTGATCAAAGGCTTACGGGTGGCAGCACGACTGTGAAAACCAAGCAGATGTGCTTCCTTACGGATGGTATTCATTAAAACTACACTCCCGGAGGCCTGCTGAAACTCTTGGAGCTGAACTTTGTACCACTTTGCACCGCTGAAACGTTGCACCACATTAACCGACGAGCGCGGTTGGACTTTGTGATCAAAGGCTTACGGGTGGCAGCACGACTGTGAAAACCAAGCAGATGTGCTTCCTTACGGATGGTATTCATTAAAACTACACTCCCGGAGGCCTGCTGAAACTCTTGGAGCTGAACTTTGTACCACTTTGCACCGCTGAAACGTTGCACCACATTAACCGACGAGCGCGGTTGGACTTTGTGATCAAAGGCTTACGGGTGGCAGCACGACTGTGAAAACCAAGCAGATGTGCTTCCTTACGGATGGTATTCATTAAAACTACACTCCCGGAGGCCTGCTGAAACTCTTGGAGCTGAACTTTGTACCACTTTGCACCGCTGAAACGTTGCACCACATTAACCGACGAGCGCGGTTGGACTTTGTGATCAAAGGCTTACGGGTGGCAGCACGACTGTGAAAACCAAGCAGATGTGCTTCCTTACGGATGGTATTCATTAAAACTACACTCCCGGAGGCCTGCTGAAACTCTTGGAGCTGAACTTTGTACCACTTTGCACCGCTGAAACGTTGCACCACATTAACCGACGAGCGCGGTTGGACTTTGTGATCAAAGGCTTACGGGTGGCAGCACGACTGTGAAAACCAAGCAGATGTGCTTCCTTACGGATGGTATTCATTAAAACTACACTCCCGGAGGCCTGCTGAAACTCTTGGAGTATGTGGGCCATCGGTTAAAACACACGCCTTAAAACACACGCCAGACTTAAAACACACGCATATGATAGGTATATTTATAGGATTCTAAAGCTAATACCTAGGGATACGTAAATTTCACATAAAAAAATAACGAAATTTCGCAACAAATATATTTACACTGGTGTAAGAAATTAAGAGAATTTGCAGACTTGGTCGATCATCTCTAGAACTACTGTACCGATTTTAATGAAATTTGATATGCACATACATTGATACAATACAAAACAAATAACCATTCAATAATTGTAATACACACGCATGATCGTGCGCAACACTCGTTGGAGTCGGAAGGTATGAAACAGCGGTTGCAGAATAAACAAAAAAATGGGTTAATAGGGGGTATGGTCCACTCTTACAGATATACAGGTCTCGCAGCGTGATTTCATACTTAAAATAAGGCAGTTTATCATTTCCTGTGGCAATTGGTCCCACTCGTTCATTGGTCCCACTGTTTTCATTCCCTGGATGGTTCTCGGAGGGGGGTTGCGAGTTGCAATTCCCCTCCCCAGAGCGTCCCAGACATGCTCTATCTATAGGGTTAAGGTCTGAAGATCTGGCTGGCCAATCCATCCGGCGAATATCCTCACTCTCTCGAAATTCGTCGACCACAAGAGCTCTATGTGGCCTCGCGTTATCGTCCATTAAAATGAACTCAGGGCCAACTGCACCCCTGAAAAGGCGAACATAGAGCTCCAAGACCTCATCCCTATACCTCACACCAGTCACAGTGCCTCTTTCAAAGACATGGAGAGGTGTGTGGCCATCCAACATGATGCCTGACCAGACCATTAAACCTCCTCCGCCATAATGATCGATTTCGCGGACATTGGAAGGTAATTAGAGTGTCCCTGGTGCTCTCCGTATGAACGTACGGCGAGAATCGGCATTTAGGCTGAACCGGGACTCATCAGTGAAGAGAACGGTCGCCCATTGATCCATACTCCAATCTCTATGCTCTCTGCACCGTGATAAACGGATTATCCTGTTCGTAGAAGTGAGCGGGACGCAAACAGCAGGTCTTCTTGCAAACAACCCTCTCTCATGAAGTCTTTTGGAAACAGTCACCCGCGATACACGGGTTCCTGTGGCTGCATACAAGTCACGAGAGAGCTGAGAAGCTGTTCCACTCCTGTTACGCCCCGCTATAATCGACAAATGGCGATCTTCTCTGGCCGTCGTGGCTCTTGGACGACCTTGCCCAGGCTTTCTCTCGATGGATCCGGTATCCTGGAACTGTTTCCATAAGTTACACACGACGCTGGGCGTTAAATTGAACTCTCTACAAATTTGAATTTGAGATTGGCCTGCTTCTAGCCTCCCCACAATTCGCCACCTCATTCCATCATCTAAACGTTGGTGGTTACTCATTTTCACTGTTACAATTTGAAATAAACCGATTGCTGCAAAATAACACCAAGAAATTCACCGATGTATGCTAGCGAACGAAATGCGTCTTAAATTACGCGCGCTTATAAAGCCTGTTTCTCTACTGGCTCCGCCTACACACACGTGTACGCTTACGTATTTGACGTACAAGATTTGCATTTTTTTATAGAAGCAGTGGTTTTACATTCTGTTCAGTTCTTTTCATGAAATTGGATAAAATATGCAAATTCTCTTAATTTATTTCACCAGTGTATATAGCTCTAAACAGCACTCTCGATAGGCCCGATCCTGCGCTACTGAATTCCGACATGTGCTGATAGCCATTTCTACTTCATATACGAAGCATAACACGATCTTCTCACAAACAACCAACATTCAAATGAGATTTCCGAATGAGAAACCCGCTGCGTAACTTTCCTCTTATAAAGATTTTCAGATGCCGTTTCTCCCTCCTGTGCCATTCGATTGCGCTTAAATGCTATTCATTTGCATATCCTAACATCTACCTTTCATGCGAATTTGATGTTTGTATCATTCCTCCTTCACGGTGTTGCAATTTTAATGGCCAGCAGTATAATTAATATATATATATATATATATATATATATATATGTATATATATATATATATATATATATATATATATATATATATATATAAAAGAGCTTGTCTGTTTGTTTGTCCGCTATAGAATCATAGACTGTTTCACCCACCGGGACCAAATTCGGCACAGTTAATGTTTTGGACCCGAGAAACTTAAATCAGGAAAAACGAAATTTGGGGCTAAATTAGTTTTTTTTAAATTAATTTTTTAAAGTTTTTTGTGCCCGATAGAGGTGCGTCTACCCCCCGTGGATTCCCCTCGACCAGCTGCGTTGAGAGGGGTGGTTTGAGGATGACGGAGGGGGGGGGTCAAATTCCAATGCTCGGGAGAAAGAGGGTTGGGAATGACCTTAAAATCAGACGAAGGTCCGCAGGCTCAAAGTTTCTTTCTTTCTTATTGTTTGTATATCATTTCAGTCGAAACGTGCTAAGCGCATTCTGTCTGGCCAGATGAACATGAAGAGCGGGAGTGCAGCCCAGTATTTTTTTGATGGAATGCATGAAATATTTTATATCTATATATCTACCCAGTCAACGCCGGGCAATAATGCTAGTATATATATAAATTTATATATATATATATATATTTATATATATATATATATATATATATATATATATATATATATATTTATATATATATATATATATATATATATATTTATATATATATATATATATATATTTATATATATTTATATATATATATATATATATTTATATATATATATATATATATTTATATATATATATATATATATTTATATATATATATATATATATATATATATATATATATATATATATATATATATATATATATATATATATATATATATATATATATATATTTATATATATATATATATATATATATATTTATATATATATATATATATATTTTTATATATATATATATATATATTTATATATATATATATATATATATTTTTATATATATATATATATATATATATTTATATATATATATATATATATTTATATATATATATATATATATATATATATATATATATATATATATATATATATATATATATATATATATATATATATATATATATATATATATATTTATTTATTTATATATATATGTGTACGAGGACTTTTGTGAGATAGTTTTTGCTACTACTTTTTGATTACTGGTTTCTTAAAAATAAAGTTTTACTATGTTTTTAAAATATTTCATATAGTTTTGTTAAGAATAGATTATAGATCTTATTATTAAATAGCCATTCTGAAATATTCATTTTAATTAATGTATAGACCCCTATTTCATTGAAAATCGTAAGTGTACGAACACTTTTGGGAGCCACTGTATATATATATATATATATATATATATATATATATATATATATATACAAAATTCAAGCACTACATATTAAGAATTGATTTCTCTGAGTTAAGATCTTACGTGATATAAAGCCGGATGATGGCCGAATGGCTAGGGCGCTGGCGTGTGTTACCGGAGTCTGTGGGTTTAAGTTTCAGTCTTGGTCATGGACATTTGTAGCCGTTCAGATTCGCCTTTAAGCAGTAGTTCCCTGTCTTATGAGCCCTCGTGTAGCAAAAATTGACTGTAGCACTCTAACCTACACCAAACCATGATAGAAATCCGGATACACAATTTAATTAATGCAAAATATAGAATACTACAGATGGAATGTGCTGAAACTTTAAAAAAATCTTAAGATGGCGCACAGTATAAAGCAACTTGGTTAGTTATAAAATACAAGAGAATATACGATGTTTAACTATACTTATACTATTACAAATCGAATGCAAGTTGTAAAATTAATACATTTTACAGCTATAATTTTTTTTTATATTCATGTATAATGATATTCTACCTAAATCTAAAAATATTAAAAATTTAATACATTTCTGTGATTATTTGAAGCTGAAGCTTCTATTTGTTTTTTTAATTTGAAGAGAAATGTTTTGTTAATTCCACTTGTTGAAGATGTTTTTCATTCCAATTACTGCACAAATTACAAGAGTAATTATGTAGCAAAAGCTTTAAAAAAAAAATGTGCGTCACCAATTTAATAAATATGACTGATCTAATCTTATCTCTTCGAGTACGTCTTCTTACAAATAAGTCAAATCATTAGGTTGACAACTGTACACTTCCGTGGGTGAGACCACCTGCAATATAGCAAACATGCTGTTATCCATAATGACGAATTGAAGGTATGTAATCGTTTTATTGCTGGGAACCTACGCGAAAGGCCTTCATTTGCCGACTTTAATAGACACGATGTTTGATTGGATGATAGGATGAGATACTAGGTAAGTGGCAACTAATTGCAGGCTTCGTCTGCTTGTGAGATCTCTAAAGTGAAAGTCGCTGACATGTTAAGGCTTATCAACAGATCAGCCTCCCGGCTGAGGGCTTTGAAGTCGTCTATCACGTACTGGTGTTGATACACAAGCAATTATAGAGTCAACGATCAGAATAAACATATTGCTATAGATGAGCGGGTTTTTTTTTAAAGAAATTTCTAATGTCTGGCATGGTAACTGCTGAATGCCAACGCCTTATACATCAATGTCATCATATATAACATGAGGTGTCTTGAAACTTCCAGTTTGCAAGTCCCTTTCGTTTTAAAAGACGTGAAGAATGAAATTCTCGTAATTAGCCTTTGCTTGTTTATTTCAGAAAACAGGGTGTCATCTGTTTTCTGATTGAACCGATCCGTGGAAAATCCGTAAAGTACATTCATAAGTAATATAATTTGATAGGTTACTTAAGCTATTTGCTATCATGGCCAAATCAAACTGATATTTTTATTTTAATTCGTTTCCATGCATTTTTTTTTTTTTTTTTTGCAACAAGTTTTATGAAAATTGATTTTTCCCTGAAGCGTATTTGAGGAATAGTGTTTAAATAAAAAACAAATGACAATTTTTAGTTCCATTTTCATTCTTTTTTAAAGCGAAATAATCCATCATTTGTTTTAAGGACATAGAACGGAGGGTTAAGAAAACCGAGCTACTTTTAGAAAGAACAAGCTAGTCAAAATATACAATGATTCATCTATCATTTACTATATTCTAAATATGGCATTCTGTTTAGAGAGGAATTTAAAAGACAGCCGCATCTTAAGAGTTCGACAACTTCTGAAGGTTCTTCATTTTGCTTTAAAGAAGGCCAAGGAATTTTTGTCTTAACCCTTTTATGGAGTAATCTTGAAGAGCGCTATAAATATTCATTTTATGCTTGTTAATTAAAACCCCTTCATAAAGGGCAGTTATCCTTTTCTGAAGAACAAATTTTCATTCCAGAAGTCGGGGAGGGGGAGGATGAAAACTTACATTGGAATCGGTTCTTATTTCTTCCAAATTTTTAGCTCCTCGAAGGAAGCTGACCTTTACCCCTCCGTGGTTGGGTAATGACTCCGTGGTTGAATTTTCCTACTCAGACACTAGCCACCACCTCGAAATAACTTAATCGCTCAAAATCGCTCTCTAGCATTCTGCTCTTCTATTCTATATCTCACGGTATTTGTTTTGTTTTTATGGAAGTTCTGTTAAATACATAATTTTTCGTATTGTTGCTAAGATTAATTTCTGTTTAACTTCACTTAGGAGTTGTTTCACAATATTTTTTAAAAAAGATTAAAGAAGAATTACCCAAAATTTGTTTAGTAAATTTATAGAACACAAACGATGTAGTAATGTTCTAATTTTTACATTGTTATTACTTTTCAAATGTTCATTTTGACCCTTTACGACGGATAATGATCCTTCAGTAGGGACGTTCGATCTCGTGCTAGAAAGCACATTAAATGATTCAATTATCCGACTAGTATAAATGTAAGCATAAATGCATAAATGAGTGAAATGTAAATAGCATTTAATAAGTGTATTATTTTATGACTAAAAAATTCTGAAGAGTCCTTCGTATTAGAGAGTAGAAGCTAGAGTCCTGCAGTTGACATGGATATTTTAACCCATTCGGAATCAGCGCTGAAATGTAAGCCTCAGTTTAATCGGTCCTCGTATAACAAAAGATGACAGTATCACTCGAAAAGCAATCAACAGTATCCTTGTCTTAATACTAGTATTTCAATTAATACAAGAGTAAACTACTGACACCGTTGTGCTCGTATGGGTCGTAAATGGTGGATCAAAACAGATTTACTTACATTCGCGAAATTTTAAGAGTATAATTTTTCCTACCCTCGACAGTTAAACCATTTATTTATGTTACTATCAATAACTCCGAGATTGTTTCAAAAAAGTAAAGGAGACTTAAGTTTCAAAATAGTGTAATCAAGATATGTTTTCGACACTCTATCATATAATCCTGCGGCATTTGCAACGTTTGAAAACGTTAAAGCATAATTGTATGAAATTATTTTTTTCCTCTTCACTTGACAGTGAAGAAAGCAATCATTTCAAGTTCACGCCTCTTCATTTCTTTCAAAAAGAGAGTAAATTTCATAAGTGGAATCCATTTTCCTTGCTACGACAAATTGTTTTTCAAAGTAAACTAAATGAGTCATTTCTTCGACTGTATTTGCTGAATTTTTCATAATATTATAACCTATAAAATAATTTCTAGCTTTTGATTAAAAAAAAACCTTTCCAATATAAGCAAGTCTGATTTTTTTTTTTTTCAGAGCATACTAATCATATTCTTATAGTGAACTGAATCCATTTCACCGTTGTCGTCAGTTTTAAATTCTCCCTAGTAATGAAACCGAATTTAGTTTGCCTTTCAGCTTATGGGTCTGAAAGGAATCAAACGAATAATAATCAAAATTAACTTCATCTATAGAATTATTTTTCTACTAATGATACATAAAAGGGAAGTTAATATGGTTTTCAAATTTTATACTGAAATTTCTTTGGAATGTTTGTATAACGGCTGTTATTCTATTTTCTGTATAGTTAAATTTTATATCAGCACATTGTTCCGCTATAACTTTTTCATCGCAGGGTTGTAATGAGCAAACTGATTGATCCATAAGCATTTAAAGGGCCAAAAAGTATTTTTTTTTTAACTATTGGTCTTAGAGATGAAAATGTGACTACTCAACTTTAATGGACATTGGCAGTAAAAGGAGCTATTTTCGATAAAGGAACTATTTCCGATAAAGGAAATGCTTGCGCAAACTAAAAAAGTAAATAAAATTTATTAGTTTGCCCCTTATTTTAGTATCTTACTCTAGTTTTTTTAACAATATTCCCAAATTATAAGATGTAATATTATAGTTGGACAATTATTAGGAAAAGAATTAACAAAATATTTACCTCACACTGAAATTTCTGATGAAATTCTAAATTTACACTGAATAAGCTTTTGTATTCTTTTTAAAATATAGAACTATGCATGTTCAAAAGATTTTTACATTGTGATATTATTATTATCGATGAAGATTAGAAAGGCGAAAAATCAGTAATGGTAAAATTTAAGTATTTCAGCTGTAATTTCTATAAAAGTTCCTAAATGTTATTGAAAATTTTATATTACGTTGTAATATTCCTTATATTACTCATGATATACTGTTTTTTAGACTATCAATTAAATTATTAAGTCACATATTTAAATACATAATTAAGAGTAAATTAGGTGAATAAAATTTTGAAAAACTTTGTTAACAATGAATGCTCAGTTTTTCTGTATGTAAATTGAAACGTCTTCGTGAAATAATTATTATCGAGTGTAAATTCAAAGAAAATAAGAATCACATCAGAAGAATGTAATAAAATTACAAATGAAATTGAAGGAAAACCAAATGAATTGAAATGTAAAGTACAAAATACTTTTATGTTTCAGATAACAACTTTTACCATCTTATCTATTGAGATACGTAATTATTAATTGGTAATATGTGTTAATGTTCGGGTTTTTCTCACTTATTTTTTCGAAAGATGTATCTAATTAATATGAACTATTACGTTTCATGAAAAAGAAAATAAAAAGAATTCAAACGTAAAGCCATTAACTAGGTATATTAGAAAGTTTTCAACTTGTACGTGGGAATCAAGTTGTCCAATTTGGAGGAAAAGAAAAAAAGTCTTTCGTATTCTAAGCTTATTTGAGATTTCTTGTTTCACACAAACTTTTAAGTATTTAGTTTACTGTGTAGGATTCAATATTTTAATTGCACCTTTCCTGGGGATCCTTTGGTGTTACTTCAGTTTAAGGCGTTGATTTTATCATAAAATATATTTTTGCCCCTATTCATATATGAGAGTAGATGTTAAAGATAACAATGTAACAGAAAAGAAAAAAAAGTCTTGTAGGGAGGACTGTTTCTCAGACACCACAAAACAATAAATCGGAACCAACCCAAATTTACCGTCCATCACATTCTTACACGGATTTGATCTCCAAGAAGATCTCAACTTCAGCGATATCATGCGGTGAGGATGTTTGTCCAACATTCTACAGCCATGGGGTAGCTTGTGTCAAGTTGTCAGGTTGGATGACAAGAGCAGTATAGAGATTTGGCTAGTAATTGCCAGCGTGGTCGCGTGGGGGCGCTGTGCTAAGGATGGTTTCATCAAGTAGATGGCAGGGGGCGCCATTTATCAGGGAGGTACCCACTCACGTGACTCAATGAGACAGAGTCATAGGTCACACCTGAAGTTCCTGTCTACCATAGATCATATCACGTTTTTATTTTTTTGCTTGTCAACTTCAGTTTTCCAGCTACATAATTGCTTCAGAATAATTTGATTTAAATGTTTGTTTTTCGAATAACTGCTCTTTAACATATGTTTGATCACTTCAAGACAAATATGCTACTTTCTTTCTGATTGTATTATTATTTATATGTAAATAGGCACTGCAAGGATATACTCGTATGAATTTTTATCGTTAAGGTATTTTGTTTGAAGAGCAACGCATTTTCGAATTCCTACTTTTTTCAAACTGAATTTCTTTTGGTTTCAGAATTTTTTTTTATCACCCAAGAACAAGGGCTTAAACTTCTAACATGCATTTTTTGTCATTTCCATCTAAATTGTGTTCTCTACTCCTACGAAATTTCTGGTACTACATGTTTTGAAAATCGTTCAAATTGTTTCATACTTAAACTTTTTTCAGCAAACTGGTTTTACTATTTGAAAACTATAAATGCTCTTACAAGACTAAGAAACATTAAAGAGTCAGTGACAAAAGAAATTTCAAGCATACACTAAATACTGTATCTGAAACATGAGCAAAAACTAAGAAAAAAATGTTGAAAGGGCTAAATTCAAATTAGATTAACACGATTAGTTATTCATTATTAGTGCAAAAAGGAGTTTAATACAAACGCAAAGGAAAATAAATTATAAAAAAAAAGGTTGGATGAACTGTGAACACACGCATAATATACTGATGTGTATGTAAGGGAGGAATTAAATGCAAAAAGTAATTCTTTTTAGTAAGTCATCATACTACTGAAGGGAAACAGGAAGGAGTTTTAGCTTTCAATTTAGTATCACAGACTTACTAAGGCAAATTAAGTTGTTATAAGTATTAGAAGGTCTTTATTTTTATTCTCTGTTATAATATTAATAAAATATAATTCAATTAGTAGCGCAAAAGAGTTTTCTTTAGGATATAAAACTGCCAGGAGAAAAATTATGTGGGTATATTGCCGTTTCAGAATGTAATATTTATTTAGAGTATCTATAGAGCAACAGAGAAGTTATTGTAGACGTCGTTGGAATCTAGATTCAAACGACGATTTTACATAAACTAATCCTATAAAAAAAAATCTAACATTCAATTTTAAACATTTGCATAAAGTAAAACTTGCAGACTGCATTGCACTGTATGAAATTTTTTTGAAAAGCAATGGAAATATATTCCAGCAGAACTACTCAAACAAATCGATATACAGTCACTGAATACTAAATAAAAGAGACGTGAAGTCTATTCTAGAACCCATTCAGTTAAGGTACTCACCAATAACTAAAAGTGGTAACCAAGTTTAGCTGTGGCCTGTGTGATTCTAAGGGTCCTTCAAAACACCAATATCAATCGATCTGATGATCATGTAAAGCTGAAAGAAATCAGGTAGAAAAATAATAGTTCCAGAACTTAGAACTTGTGAAATGAACAATTTTTCTGAAAATACAAGCAACAATACTAACTGAAGATTTTTATCTTGGAACCAGTTCCTGGTTATACTTGCTTATATACTTAAAATCGTCAGAATCTGCAGTTGCCATGCAGAAAATAAGAGAAAGAATATCACGGCCGTGAGAAAAAGAGAAAAAAAAAAAGCTGCTGTCATGTTTATTAAGATAGTACTAGATGACTTCTTCAGAAATGAAATTGTGTTTTGAAGCCCAAATTTCTTGCAAAATTATTAACTATTTGTATTTGTTTTATGCATTGTGATGAATGTTAAGATCACATATAAAACTAAGAATATGCAACATTGATTACACATAAGACACCTGAAAATCCTTTCTGAGTGAAACCTCAGGTATTCACTCATAATTATGCGTTTCCGCGGATTCCCTCTGAACAAATTTAACATAGTTAGTTGCATTGTTCATCTCTTTTGGATGATCAATGTTAAAACCGTAGCAAGAAATTTTGTTTGAAATTTTAAAAATATCGCGAATGTCACCCAGAAATTACAAGGCAATCAATGTCTAATCTAAATTCTGCTATGATGACACCGGAGGGATTTATCTGGAAAGTTAGAATGGACTTTTCAGTACCTTTCCAAATCAAAACAAAAAACAAGGAGAGACCCAAAAATCCGTACAAATGTACTGCTTAAGCATGTACATTTGTTTCCCAATCTCCTCAGTCTGAAATGATTTGTGATCTTCTAATGGAATTTTTTTTCCCTTCTATGAAGAGATCCGACCCCCTTCGCGGAAAGGAAACCCACACGAGTAGAGTGTAGAGTAACCACATCAGTAGTGGTGTAACAATGGGTGGGGAAAAAATCTCATAAAACTCCTAAGACATAAAATAATCTTGTTGGTTACAATCATACTCAAAACTCGTAGCTTTTCTTTACACCTAGACGAAAAGGCTAAACACTAAATTAAACTTCTATTCCTGATCCTAAATCACATTGAACGTAGAAAACTATTCGATTTCGTGGCTCAGTCGCTGACAACGCTGAGTTTCTGAACAACGTCGTCAGCGGCTCGTATCAGCTAACTTAGTTTAGGAGAATCTGCTTTTAGGCCCTCTTACTTAACAACCTTTTTAATCCCCTGCAGCGGAAACTTCTTGCTTACTTTGGGATTTAGTTACCTACTTTACCATAAACTTGTTTCTACTTCGCAAGTTCAGATGAAAATGACATAAGGTGTTGCGAAAGAATTTGCAAAGAACTGTGACGAGAAAACGAATCAAACTGAAAACTTTGAGGAACTTGAAAAGATAGATTAAGTAATATATTCCATAGTTCCATAGATTAAGTAAGTAAAACATTTACTTAATCTATGGAAATCTGTGAAATGGTTGTTCTTTACCAAACGTGCAAATACACTCCATATATGCCTGCATATAAGAGAGCAAAATGTTGTCAGGGGATGAAATAATAGAGAAACTAGAGCAGAAAATTAAATTATAATGAAAATAACAATTAATGAAAATTTATATTGTTCTCGCAGTTATGTAGTAGGATAATATTTTTCATTCGGTTATATGGTTCTGTTTCTTATTTACCCTGTGAATCCTCTAACGGTCCAGGCACACTATAAAGTAATAGGCATAAATATAAATAATTCCTTTATTTTCTACGTAGAGGTAGACTAACATAGACCGACTTGGGGCTTCAAATAATAACACAACAGTACCGCAACTTGCGGTAGTAAGGAACTGAACTTTAAAGTCGTAATGAACCCTTTCAGGCAGAATATGCTTTCACTAACAAGACCCATAACCATCGGGCTCTGAACTAACTATGGAAATCGTGCAGCCACCTAGGCTAAATACTAATACGTGCTCTATCAGTTAAATACCGCTATCACCTTCAATCTAACTTTTCTCGACTCTTTCGTATCTCTACTAATAGCGTAACGCACTACCGTACAAATCTCCACTCCCTTCTTGGGCTCTTGCCAACTTAGCGTGTGTCACTTAAATAGACCAGACACCTGCTCCGAACTCACTTCGACTGGCCTGCACTGCGCAGCTACCAGAAATTTGCATCTGAGCAACACGCGAACCCTACACGGTAATCTTTTCTCCATAGACTAATTTATTAGTTAAAATGTTACAACGCATATTTCTAGTAATCTGTCTATCCAACAAAAAACGACTCCATGGTGTATTACGCCAGTGTGCAAGAATAATCAACCGGAGAATCAACCGGAGGCCTTTGGTGAATTTTTAACATTTTTTAAAGAATTCAAGAGGAAAAGATCACTAACAACATGCAAGAACTTATTTTAAACTCCCTGAAAAATAATTAGCTAATTCCATGAAGGATTATTATTCATTAACAGCTTTCGGAAGAAGTACATGTTATATCGGATGAATCCTTACGCATAGACACTGATTTTTCCAAGGTAAAAAGTATAATGAAATAAAAGTACACTTCAGATTTATATGAATTCCATAGAGTGAAAATTTTAAAATTGCTATTTATTTATAAGGAATGGGTGTAAAGATTTTTATTAAATGATAAAAAGAAAGTTAAAAAGGGATTTTTTTCAAAGTTATGACGTTTAAAATCGAAAGAATTATATTATTTATAGTTCGGTTTTCTACCTTTCTCCAAATAGCACTTTTTTCGTTTCTGCTAAACATACTGCAGGCATTATTTTTCTACGCATAAAAATCAAATTTTTCGTTTCATGCTTTTTACCAACCTCTTGACAAAGTCGTCACACAAGCTAGATTTTAAGCGAACATTTCAATCATGCAACATCTCCATTATTTTTTTACGCAACAGCTGACTACTTTTAGATGCGCTTTACAGAGTAAAAGCGTCAAGTTGATTCAGATACAAAAATATCATCTAAATCGTTGAAGCAGAGAGATGACCGTCATTTGTCAAGAGACGTTCTAGACTTAAAACGAATCTTTCCTTGTTTATAGAAGCAAGAAATGAGAAAAAAAACCGGAGTCCTGGAAGGAATGCTAGCATCCGATCTTTTGAGAGAAAATGTTTTCCCCAGACAGTTATTGGGATAATACTTTTAACTTTTAAGTATACACTGTAATAAACGCAGCTTGGTATTCATTTTTCATAATGCTTTTCAAAGAGTTTCTACGATAAAATTTTCACTTTAAAACATCTGACTGCATCCACATTCATATATGTGTCATTCTTTATGAGTGTCAGAAGATTCTGCGTAAAGATATAAAGTACTGAAAATTCTAATGCACAAATTTTTGTAAGTACTTTTTGGCATTTTTTTGCTGATGTCAAACCTTGGTCAAACATGTTTTCACAGTTCTTTTATGCTCCTTGTTATTTCCATGTAATTTTTTTTTCGCACATTGCGCCAGGAAAGGTCTTTTAGTCTATAGAAGTAAAAATATATTTCAATATCATATATAACAAAAAAATAATACATCAAGTTTTAAAAGCAAATAATTATATTTTAATGCAAATATAACAATAGTAAATTGAAATTGGATTAAGATAATTTTTTTATTTATATTTTGTTATGTGTTTCTATTTTATGTCTATTTGTTGTTCCTTCATCGTTAGCAAGCAACTGTATGAAGACACTACCTATAATGACTGATAGTAGTCATTTGAAAATTATGATACCGTGTTATGTTACTTTTAGGAACTCCGTTTCACTGATCAATTAGATTCAGCAATATGTAATTCTACACTATTATTTATTTATTTATTCCCTTTTGGAGTGATGTGATATCTACTGTAATACTTCAAAGGGTGAAGCGTTAAGATTGAAAAAAATATAACATGGTAAAGCTTGTGAATAAATTCTTAATACAGATCTTTAAAAAAAAAGGATAAAGGGTATTTATCATAAAAAAGCATTCTTTAAAAATTATTCTTTTGACTACCGTTAATGAACGCAGCCCATATAAACATTACAGAGAAGAAACAACTCGATAAAAAGAACAATGGTAGCATTTTCAAATATTATTACTTTTTAAACGCACTGAAAACTTTTCATACTGAATACTTTGTATCAAGAAAATAAAATATAATCTGGGGAAGAAGATAAATGAACCGATCCTTCTTTAAACAACTACAAACAGTTATTTCCCCTTTACACCATAATATGCGGAAACGGTAAAACAAGTCCATAAGGCATTTTTTGTGCATTTGACTTTTCTTCATCAAGGAGCTCATTTGATCTGTAAGAGAATATCTGCATTGAATATCGCTAAAAACCTGGGAATATTATCTTGGTAGTTTTGTTCAATGCAAGATTAACATTAAAATATCCCTATTAAAGCAATTATGTTCCCTATTCGATTGCAAAGTCAAACAAAAAATTTTACCAAAACAGACTTTTTTTGTGCATTTGATTTTTCTTCATCAAAGAGCTCATTTGATCTGTAAGAGAATATCTGCATTGAATATCGCTAAAAACCTGGGAATATTATCTTGGTAGTTTTGTTCAATGCAAGATTAACATTAAAATATCCCTATTAAAGCAATTATGTTCCCTATTCGATTGCAAAGTCAAACAAAAAATTTTACCAAAACAGACTTTTTTTGTGCATTTGACTTTTCTTCATCAAGGAGCTCATTTGATCTGTAAGAGAATATCTGCATTGAATATCGCTAAAAGCCTGGGAATATTATCTTGGTAGTTTTGTTCAATGCAAGATTAACATTAAAATATCCCTGTTAAAGCAATTATGTTCCCTATTCGATTGCAAAGTCAAACAAAAAATTTTACCAAAACAGACTTTTTTGGGAGCCGAAGCGCAATTGACACCTGGCGATACAATCAATAACCAAGCGATATAGAAGTGACGAGGTAAACATTACCAAAATAGAAGTATCTGATAAGGGGTGGGGGGTCGATACAATGCGGATACCGACGCTATAGGAAATTTTGTTTAGTTATACCAGTCTAAAAAGTATTGCGGTTCTTCTCTTTTTGAACCAAGAAAGTTATAGTGTGCTGTCCTTGTCCCCAGGCATAGTCTGTTGTGACAACTTGAACACCAGTTTTATGAGAGTTCTTCAACACTGAACTTGCGTATAAGGTCAATTTTACTTATTTTCCAGTTTAATCTGGTTTTTCGTTCTATTTGTGCTATCTTCATACCATTTTTGAATACGTTGATATCCGTGTAACGATTGACACCCTGAAACGCAAAATTTCTCTGCTAGCACAAGAAACCGTTCGCTTACGAGGATAGCGAAGTTTGCTCATGGTTAAATTTTACAATTGAAGATTTAACATGCTCTGAGAAGTGAAGAGATATACAAGAACATCCCTGTATCTAGCGAACAGTTTTCGAGTTTCTTTATGAAATCGAAGACGAATGGTTTGAGTAAATGTATGGAGTGTTTTGTGGATGCAGATTTCTCTCAGTGATGTTCTTAAAATTAGTGATGGCAGCTATCTTGATGATCTTACATTGCAAATGCAAACGTCTTTTCTCAAAATATCTACACACCCAGCTACTAGATTCCATTATTTGCGCTTTCAGACAATAGTAGCTTCTAATTACATTTGACAAACTAATGATTGTTCTGTTGTTTTCAGGATTTAAAAACTTGTGAATTATAGTGTTGAGAGTCTTAAAACCGTAAAAGTACTTTTCGTTGAAATCTCTTGTGTATCTGGCAGACGAATGCATGCAAATCAGCCTGATGTAACTCGACCAATCAGATACATTACCTGAACTACAAATAGCAGTAGCCTTACATCTGTGTGGGTATGTTTTTGTAATCCGTTGTTATACTAATAAATTGTAGTCTCCAACATACCAGATTTCTCTCATCGAATCCATTACTTTTAAAGTACAGTATTGTTGCAATTAATTAAGAAATGTCATTTTTTTTCGTTTTATCACACGTAAGCTTAGGAAGAAGCCCTCCAAATTAGCTCAGAGTTCAAATGGCAGTTATTATCAAAGTAGCAGTTGTTCGTATGCACCTGGTAAGTAGCAGGTGTTCAAATTCCTCCGCCAGGTGGCAGTTTCTCACTTGTTTCGGGGGTCATTAGCGTCATGGATATCAGCGCGGAAACACGTGCTAAAGTGATTGCGCTTAGAGAACACACTTCTCTAAGACGTTCGTGGAAATAGGTAAATTATGTGGAGTAGGTACAGCAAGTGTCGGGAGGATCTGGAAGCGGTTTCAGGGAACAGGAAATGCTGGAACCAAACGTTCTGGAAGATGCGGCAGAAAAAGATCAACTTCGGTTCGTGACAACAAAACTTTACATCGAATGAGTGCTATAAATCCTCGATTAACCAGTTTTGACCTGTCCAAGTCCATGGCGGCAGCTAGTGTTGATATTGCACCTTCAACAGTGTGATACAGGCTGTTAGAACGCGGGCAGAGAGTACGTCGACCATACAAGAAACAGCTTCTGACGCTTCGCATGAAGAAAAAAGGATGGAATGGGCACGGAAATACAGAACATGAACTGAGAAGGACTGGGAAAAGGTTCTTTTTTCTGACGAAACACATTTTGTGGTTCAGGGATTTAGATCTATGTTCGTAAGAAGAAGCAAAGGAGAACCTCTCAATCAGCACCACATCAATCAAGCACCCAAGCATCCACCCAAAAAGATGTTTTGGGATTGTTTCAGCGTTTTGGGACAGAATCTGTTCCCGTAGAAGGAATTATGAACAGTGCTAGTTACGAAGTCATATTTACCCGAAAAGTGCTTTCAACCATGGCTAAACTGTGACCGAACGGAGCTGGCGTTTTCCAACAAGACAGCGCGCCATGTCACACTTCAAAGCGAAACAAAAATTTCTGCTCAAAAAAACAATCTTACCGTACTGGATTGGCCCGGGAATTGCCCGGACTTGAATCCCATAGAAAATTTGTGGGCTATTGTCAAAAAACGGCTTTACAAGTTTGACTGTACGACGATGGACAAGCTAATTTCGGCCGTTATTGACTTATGGTTCAGAGACGATGAAATTAAAACCATATGTGCTAGTTTAGTACATTCCATGCCGAAACGTGTCCATGATGTTATAAAGTCTCGGGGAGGTCATATCACTTATTAGTTTTAAATGTATCCTTAGAAAATTTGAATAAAACTGAATTTTATGAAAAAAACTGCATTTCTCGATTAATTGCCAAAATACTGTATGATCCAAATACAACATAATCCATGCTCAGTCCTTGAAGATAGAGTGTTAAGCCTCTAACGGTACGGTGGTTTGAGACGAAATAGATGGTACGGTCGGGTCGGATCCGACCTGATGTCTTTTTTGATGAGGTTTTTGGTAGAAATAAGTGCACAATTAGCATTTTTATTGTATAACAGCATTTATTGATAGTATTTTACATGAAATAAAAACCTTTTTGTAGAAAAAAGACCAACGAATTGTAATTTTGCTAAACAAAGAAAATCTCTCTGGCATTAACATAGAATGTTGTATATATTTGGTCTAATACGTAATTTAGTCTTGTACCTAGTTTTAGAAGTCACTGAACCAAATTTCCGAGCACAAAAATGTAAAAAATAATATACACTGACATTTTTGGCCTTCAAAATTGAAATAAAAAAATTAAAAATCTAAATTTTTTTAAAAAAATGATTCGTGCTCGTAAATAACGTTTTTCAAGAAAGACACTCATATTTACTACAAACTTATAACTGCAAGCGCTCCAACACCTGTTGCAAGACTGCCTGGTAGGGTTCCTTTGCCAACTCGATCTCTTGCAATGAGAGGGGAGAGTACGGGAGGTGGAAAACACACCCCTTGGTCGGATCCGACCCCCACCGTACCATTAGAGGGTTAAACATCAAGCCAGTTTTCTTCGAAACTACGTACATAACATTGCAAAAACAATTATAAATTTGCTTATCCAATGAAATGTTAGCAGATTAAACAGCATTTCAGGAGAGTACGGGAGGTGGAAAACACATCCCTTGGTCGGATCCGACCCCCCACCGTACCATTAGAGGGTTAAACATCAAGCCAGTTTTCTTCGAAACTACGTACATAAAATTGAAAAAACAATTATAAATTTGCTTATCCAATGAAATGTTAGCAGATTAAACAGCATTTCAGGTATCAGTCATTACACTACGTTTCAACAAAATTCAGATTTTAAGTGTTATCTGGACAGAGCTGCATTATTCTGTAATTTTCTGAAGTAATTTGCAGTTAAATTCTTATTATTTTAGTTTTATCTGATATTGTTTAAAATTTTCTGTGATAGTTTTTTCTGAAAATTTAATCACTGCTTGCTAAAAAAAAAAAAATAATAATACCCCAAAATAAGGGAGACGCGACTTTAAATGCCATATCAGTATGTTCATAAAATATTATTATTTTATTTGAAAATTTAGCCTTTGATAAATCAAAAGTTGTTGGAAATCGTAAAAAATACTTACGACACCTAATGTTTGTTTGTTGTCGTGTCTGAGGATATAAACACTATCCTCAGAAGAAGGGGTGCCATTGCGTCAAGAGAGGTTGGACTTCTATACGTCACACCCCAGTCCAGTGTACATATTAATACAAGGAAATAGAAACATAAATCACACAATCACAGAAGAATTTTTATTAACAAACGATGGCACCGCCGATGGACGATAGATTGCAGCTCCCCTGGCTCCTTTTGCACGGGGAAGGCTGACGAGTTCCCCAGAATACAACCAAGTCTTATGCGAGAATCGAACCCGTGCCCCCGGCGTGGCAGGCTGATGCCTTAACCAATTAGCCAATGAGCGACACGACACCTAATGACCATAGTATTTAACTCGGAATTTTCTGAGATCTGAAACCCAACAACTGAACATAAGTCGCTAATATGGGTCATGCTTTATTGTTATTTTTAACGTTATGACTATTATTTGCCGATTTTCAAGTAGTATTAGGGCCTGTTCACATAGGAGTCCGTTGCGTTGCGTTAAGGAAAAGATGACGTTAAGACGAAAATAAACCAATCATATGCCTCCAAACGGTTAGCAATGAAATTTTTAACGCCTATGATTGGTTTATTTTTGTCTCAACGTCATCTTTTCCTTAACGCAACGCAACGGACTCCTATGTGAACAGGCCCTTATTCAAAGTGACCGTAAAAAACTATTTTAGAGAAAACAACAACAACAACAAAAAAAGTGATATTTTTTATGAACTATAAAGATTAGTTTTATATGAAGAGTATGAAGAAAAAATATATCTGTTTTCCACATTTCAAAGGAATCAAATCAAATCATACTTTTTTGCTCTCTGGTACTATACTTTTACATAAAATATGACTAAATTTGACGCTTATTACTTTAAAATTACATCCGTTAGTCAAGGGCAAGATTTTGCCTTCTTATGCCACACTTAGAAAATCCGTTTGGGCTTGGTCTACCAAAGTTTATTTTCCGGAAAAGCAGTCTATAAACATATAACGCAACAAACTAACAAGGCATATTTTAAACGGAGGAAAAGGTCAATTCAAAGTCCTTGAAAAGAGGGAAGGTTAAACAGCTTTGAACAGGAAGGGAATTACTATCAGGACAGCATATTCCTTGTGATTTGTTAGAGAGAGGAGGATCATCCAATCGTAAATTCTAAAAGAGGACAAGTGCCCGTGGTCAGCGAGGAAGCTCTGAAGAGAAATCCTCGAAAGAAAAATTCCTCGAAAGCGAGCCCTATTCACATAATTCTTAAAGGGGTGAGGAAACTGACGCCTCTAGCGGCGAGTTAAGCCTGTAAATGAAGTGCTTGGTTGCAGTTGTTAGATCAAATTACTGCACGATTACTCCTCCTCTTGTGGGGCATTCGTCTAGACTCCCTGCAGAGAAAGAAGGTTTTCTAGATTCTATTTCAACCCCAAGGGCAGAAAACGCTTCTTATATAGTGTTACTATGCAATTAGAAAACTAAACTTTCAATATTTTCTTTTAAGGGTTTATACAGATTATACTTTAAATACTGGCGAGTTAAGAACAGCAATGAGACTCAGCAAAAGCATTAAAAGAAACTTACAGGGTGAATGTTATAAATTCAAAGGACAGAAATGTTTTATGTGGTATTTTCTTTTTATAACTAGTGATCATTATATTAATCATCTAGTAATTACCCGTTGTAAAAAGAAAATATTTATTAAACTCAACCATTTCTAGTGAGAACAGCCATGCAGTTCATACTTCAAAATACTTGCTCCCGTATAAGGGCCTGTTCACATAGGAGTCCGTTGCGTTGCGTTGCGTTAAGGAAAAGATGACGTTGAGACGAAAATAAACCAATGATATGCCTCCAAACGATTAGCAATGAAATTTTTAACGCCTATGATTGGTTTATTTTCGTCTCAACGTCATCTTTTCCTTAACGTAACGCAATTGCCTCCTATGTGAACAGGCCCTTAGAGTTGTTGACATTGTTCTCACGTTTATAACGTTTAAGGAGCTTGAATCAGATTTGGTCTTCATGCCTATGTGATGAAGCGATCTTTATTGGACATATCGCCCCCCGGCAAGGAAAGCGACACAAATCAAAAAATGGCAATTTTGAGGTTATGCCATTGAAAAATATGTATGAAGTGCCCCATCGTGCACGAAAAGCGACACATCTCTATCTCGCAATTTGGTCACCTGAAGGCAGTTGTATTAGATTTATTGTAATGCTAGTTCAAGCCGTATAGTATTCTTTAAGTTGATTTTTCTCAAATGCTGCATTTTTGAGTTCTGTCACTTTTCTTACCGGGCTGCGATATGCAAATAGATAATATCGAACTAACTAAGCATCTCATTTTTCTGGTATTTTGTGAATAAGATAAATATTGATGCCGGATGTGTAATACTTTGCTACTAATGATTTTAAAGAACCGATATGACAAAAGAAAGAAATCATGACATTTTAAACGCCAAAACAGCTGAGTTCCTTTCCCCTTTTATTTGTAGTCATCATGTTTCACACACATACACACAAATATATATGTGTCCCATATAAGCTATTCCATCTAATGAGACAACAGCAGGGAGCTGAACGTACACTGCTTCAAAGCTCTAAAGTTCAACTTTTGTCTCTTCTTACGCCATAAAAACAGAGCTAAATCTGTCACGTGCAGTTCATAAACAATTTCAGTGTCATTTTACGCTATTACCCTGCGTGCTTCGCGCTGAAAATATTAAGTGTTCTGACTGCTTGTTTTAGTCTGAAACTTAACTTCATAAATCAGTAAAACGAAAGAGCTTTAGCGTTAAGACGTCAAGTTTCCAATAAATATATGTAGTCTTGAAAGTGATTGAATTAGTATATGCTCGTTCTTTTAAAAAAGTTGTTAACGAAATTTGATAGCGTCGTATAAAAATGCAGGATAATTCTTCGATATGTCCGGATGCTGCAATCATTTAGTTAAATATTTATAGAAGTTGTAAATTTTGAGTTCTTATCGATAAAATAAATGATATGTGTATTCCTCTGTAAAATGTTATACCATGAATGTAGTGTATCACACAGAATGCTAAACAAAAACGTAGAGAAGGGAAGAAATTTCTTTAATAAAAATACTGTGGAATTGCTATAGTTAATTGAATTCTTTAAATAAATTTTTTTCTTGAAATCAGGCCTATATATTAACTCATACTATTCAAAAATAGTTTGGAAAAATGGCCTACGTTGAAATTAAACCCAGTTCACTAAAATACATGTTTTAGAGTTAAGAAGGAACAATGAAATTAAGACACTTCTGATGAAGTAAATGAATGTAAATCATCCCACTTCTTCAACAATGGGAAGAGTAAATCCATCTTATACCTGCTTTTGCGACAAATGTTAGGCCTATATATTAACTCATACCATTCAAAAATAGTTTGGAAAAATGGCCTACGCTGAAATTAAACCCAGTTCACTAAAATACATGTTTTAGAGGTAAGAAGGAACAATGAAATTAAGACACTTCTGATGAAGTAAATGAATGTAAATCATCCCATTTCTTCAACAATGGGAAGAGTAAATACATCTTATATCTGCTTTTGCGACAAATGTTATTGTCAAAAAAAAAATTCTTGAAAGTTCTTACAAGAGTAGAGAATGTATTAATACACTTGACTTTACAATTCATGCTTATAAACTTTTTAGATTCCATCATAACTTTGAGACTTAATTTCTTGATAGACGTGTTTACGTGAGTCCAAATGATAATGTTTTTTAGAAAAACAAAATTTCAACTATAAGGACAGAGGACATATTTTTTACATAAAAATATGCTTGTTATTAGGGCAAACTCTAGGGGTTTATGATAGGCTTATCCAGACGCATTGCGAAGGTAATTCACAAAATATAAACCAACTCGGCCGATGAGGCATGCGGTGTGTTTTAACCTGCAGTGGTTATGCAATAATCCTGATTACGCAGCAGAGGGTCCGCTTGTTCGTGATAATAATTAGGACTTAGGACCCGTGTCAAGTAGAACATACTATCTACTTTTGGCTCTACCGTCCCCGCATTACGAAGGTAAGTCAAAAGCGAGCACCTACCTCCAGGTTCGAGTCGAAACGGGTGTTAGATACACGTGTAATGCAACGAAGCGTTAATTAAAAGCAGAGCCTGACTAAGGCAGGGGCATACGGGGCAATTGCCCCGGGCCCCCACATCAGAGGGGGGGCCCCAAATCGAATAGAAAGTTTATTTTACGTTTATTTTAATGTTTTTATTTACTTTTTTGAGATTTTGAATTGTTGAGAATGAAAAATCACAGAAATATAACGAATAAATTTAAATAGCATTTTTGTAAAATTTTGGCTCTTCAGATGTGCTATATCCCTTTTAATGATGGACATAAAATTGTCAGAAAATCAGTAAAATGGACAAAATGATATTTCGTCTGACCATTGGAGGGGGGGGGGGGACTTTATGGCTATTTTTGGTTCTAGTCAATTTTCTTGTTATATATCTATAATGAGGTGAAAAATTTAAATACCTCCATAAAGTTCGATTCTTCATTACTGAAGTAGTGAAGCAGAGGGGGGGGGGCAAAGAAGTTTTTGCCCCAGGCCCCAATTAGGCTAAGTCAGGCCCTGATTAAAAGTGTTGACTCTTTATGAGTCAGAAAAATACTAACCACACTTCGGGCGCCATGATGAACCAGATGTGATGTACCACTTTCGCACGGGGAATAGCCTACAGCTGATTGTGTAGTTTAGATTTATCTTACGAATGGCGTGAAGAAAGAATATAAGGACATTGTTATTTATTTCTGTTAAACGGTAAAGGGCATTTAAATGGGCCAAAATTTAATCCTGGTACTTCCTATATGTCTACTTCAATATAAACGCATCAAGTTGATATCCAAGTTGTGCGGGATAACAGGGAAAACAGTCAAAATTTCTTTCAGTTTTCCAAATAAATATTTATAAAGAAGTTAATCGAATTCGTAATGTTTTTTGAGGTGTTATTTATTCAAATAATTCTTTTAACGAGACAAAACATTCAATAAGATATTTCTAACTTCTATTACGTATACAGTAAAATCTGGCTATAGCGAAATCTGTATGTAACGATAAATTCTCCTACAGCAATTTTTTTTAAAAGTTCCCACGAAATTTTTCACTGATCTGATGTCAAAAGACATTCAAAGCAACAAATATATTAAATAATATTTCATTTATAATAAATATTATTTATATTATATTTCATTTATAATAAATATAGCGAAACTTCGCCAAAACCTCTACGAAACGGTCCTGATTTTGGACCTCAGCCTATTTTACATACTAAAAAGTAATTTATAAAAATGTAATGCAAACAGTCACGAAAACATGGAGCGATACTAAATATACTCTATACCCGGAACAAATTAACACTGAAATGCTTAAATGTGTTTATGTCTTTAAGAGCTACCTTCTGTAGCATTAACTCTCTTAGCGACAATATTTCTTTTCTTCGATAATATTTTACTGTATCATAAATCAACAACATTTCAACAGAGAGTAGGCTGCCAGTGAAATTATCTCGAAGAATGCTATGAGAGGAGTAATATTCCTTGCAATTTATCCAAAATATTTCATTTTTAAAACTAAAGCTTTGACTGTGTGACCAAAGAAGTTTAACACTTCTAAGATGGCATGCAATCATTGTTTGTGTAATCATAAAAAATTATAATTATGAAATTTCAATCATTTATAAAGGATATTATGCCATTTAAAAAATAGTTTCCCTATCTTTGACATTATAAGTAGTTTTTTTTAAATAAATATTTGTGCTTGTCAGTACTCTTTAAAGACGATATTCAAAAACATGCTTTTGAATCACAGGCGAATTGAAATTATTATTAATATATCAGCCTTCAATAAATTCTGCATCTAAGCTAGAAATTATATCGAGTGAAAAAAAGTCATTTTTATTCTCCTCCAAAATTTTTTTTAGTCTTCGCAAAATGAACTACACAAAATGCAGTGTTTTCCCTGTCAGTAGATTCAGCATGTCAAAAATCTGACCGAAAAATACTCTAGGTAGTAAGTTAAGGACCCCTTTACCATATTACAAAGAGTTTTAGACACGGTTTTGTTTCCGTTTCCGTCCTTTATGCGGGACCATAAGCAGGGTCCGTGAAAAAGAACCCCGGACCGATATGCGACTGAAGTGTCAAATGCTAACGATAAAAAGATGAAGTGCGGTAGAGGCGGGACAAACCGAAGGTTGTAAGTCAATTCTCCCCCCTCTTCCATATTGAGTGGGGCTACGTTCTATAGAAATGACTTTTTATGGATAAATCGACGTAGCTCGTTTTACAAAGTGATTTTCCCTTTACCAAACAGGGAGGAAGCATTTGACATTTCATGGAATGACTTTAAAGCCTTAATTTTAACCGTATCAACCCCTAAATGCATGGTATTTGAAAGCAAATATTTTTTAGTTATTATAGATAGTTACTGACAAACAGCATTCAAAGGAAATGGTATTAATGGAACTGTTGTTAATTTAAAAAATAATTAAAAAAATTTATTATTCTATTGTTAGTTACTTTGCATTTTTTTGTTGGAAAGGATATGCGTTTTATGGTATATTAAATGCACTTTATGTTGGAAAATATGCTTTAATAAAATATATAGTGTGCAAAATAATGTTTAAAAGACGAGTAACAATAAGATTATTCTTATGAATCATTTTTTTTTTTAAGTAAGAAAGTAGAAATTATGTTCTTTCCATGAAAGCTCGATATTCATTTAAAATTATTTTATTTTCAGTGCTACATTGAACGTTATTGACTTTCTTAGTGCAGTCGACGCTCGTTCGAACGATCCCGTCTCAAAGAAAAAGGTCGTTATATCGAGTGGTCACAGTATAGAAAATTTAAAATAACATATCAATAAAGGGGATTCCATTGGGGACTTTTTTATACCGGCCGTAGAAATTGGAATGGTCACTATAATGGCCGGTCGTTATGACGAGAGTCGATTATACTTGCTTTAAAATTTGTTTATGGTAAAGGTCAAAATATACTTACCATCTTAAATGCAAGAAGCATGCTCTAATGAAATATATAGAGTATGAAATTAGACTTCAAAAGCAATTTTAAGATTATGTTTAAAATTTATTTATCTAAAAGTAAAGAGATGCTATTTCAATGAAAGTTCAATACATAATTAGCCAGTTTAATTGAAAATTTTATCTTCCATTGGAAGAGCTACGTTGAAAGTACAAAAGAGCATTGCACAGCTCTTAACTACTGCATAAAAAGAACAAACAGTACAATATTATTCTACAGAGGTAGACACATACTCAATTTAAGCTTGCTTTTTCTATCAATATTTCAATAGATGGATGGAATTACAAAAAATTTCACGCATCAAAACTACTTATTTTTTATCTCATCATTAAATAGTCGCTGTCTAGATCTTACTTTCCATAAATAACATTGATTTCTAGAATAAAATATGCATTTTTAAAAGACACCTTTTTTACACAGCATGCCTAATGCACGAAAATGAAAAATAAAAGCGAAAAAAAAATCTAGAAAAAATTTATTTGATAGCATAATGTATTTATCACCCCCCCCCCTCTCTCTCTCTTTATATATATAATTATATTATCTTATAACGAAGACAATCATGTACTTAGTTTCTTCTAGTGAAAATTTATTAGTGTGCATTTTTTTTTCACAAGTTGCGTTATGAATAAGTCATTAATAGTATCCTATTTTCCTAAAGTTAAAGGAGTTTTGGAGTGCTTTGAAATTATTTTTTCAACTTATAACGACCGTCTGCTAGAATCGGATCTGTAAACCTCGACTTGGTATTCTACTAAGTGAACAATCCCGTTGATGTGATGAAGTATTATCTCTAATGATTTCCCTCACAAATTCCATCCTTTATTTTCAAGCCATTGACTCAGGATGATAGAATGACTATGTCTTACTTTTCAAATTTTTATCTATTTTGCTTTAGAAAATATCGATTTTCTTCCTATGTATGTCGTACACCCTAAACTGATCCTTAATTATTCAATCCAACGAAAACATGCCATTACGAATCGTTTCGCAAGGTGGCGTTCGAACTCACGTCTTCAAATCTCTAGGCGGGTATTTTATCAACTAAACTAACCTGGCGATATGAGGAAGTGTTATTTGAAGGGTTTCTCCTACCGTCATAATTAGATAAATACATGCTAACCATCCAAATAAATAAAATTAAAAATTACTTTAAAAAATTTTTGTTTGGTCAAGCAAATGAAATTTTTTTTCCTCCTTGTTTTTAGCCCTTTCTCTCCAACTGTCTTTCTTCCTTTTTTTTCAGAAACGTGTTTTTGTTTTTTTGTTCGTCGTGAAAAAACAATACATAAATATCAATTCACCCTCAGGATTTCTTTTATTTATCCTCGTTACCAGGAATAAGAACTAACACCTTTTACAATATGTAGTTTAGAGGCACGTTGTATTTAATCTTTTTAGGAAGGATCGTAAAACAAACGTTACTACAAACTTCACACTTCATAGTAATATGACAAGTAAAGGAAAAATGAAATATAATCACTCTGTCAGCAGGTGGTAGTCGTTCTTCCATTGGCAAATTCAGTAATTAGCTTTTCCAAATGTTGTCTTCCCCTTTATCGTAAAACTAGCTAAATGCCCATGCTGTACTACGGAATATATTAGTACCATCAATTATGTCATTTGGTTCATTTCATTTAAATTAACAACTAAGTGTCGTCCCTCAGAGGAGTTCATCCTGTCACTGAACGCTCATGACCCGATATTAAATACGGGTTTTAGATTTCTTTTATTTTGGGGGTTTAAGCCCTTTTTTACCCCCTTAAAGGTTGGTTTTTAAAAAAAATTTCTTAGTGAGCGCCTAGGACCTTAGAGGAGGCACCCTTTGCAAAATTTCAGATTAGTAGGACTAATGGTTCCAGAGATAAAAGGATCAGCCAGTTAATGTTTTATTTGGGGGTTTAAGCCTCCTTAAAAGCTGGAATTTTTAAAAAGCTTTCTTAGTCAGCACTTAGAGCTTAGGAGAAACCACCATTCAAAATTTCAGCTTCCTAGGTAAAATGATTCGAGAGATACAGTCATTGAGTGGTATTTGGCTTTTATATAGATAGATGTCGTGAACTGGTACAGCGGGTCGCTAATGACCCGAGAAACACAGAATAAAGATCCTTACTCTATGCTGTTTCCATCAAAGGTAACTCCGTATCTTAAAAAGCTTTGATGTAATATACAAATATATATATATATATATATATATATATATATATATATATATATATATATATATATATATATATATATATATATATATATATATATATATATATATATATATATATATATATATATATATATATATATATATAAGAATAAGATGAAAGAGAAAACCAGTAATAGCTCTAAAGCTACATGAAGCCAGGAACATCCAACATGTAAAGAAAAGTATGAATAAGGTTTTTGACAGCATTTCTTCATCAGCGGTGTCAATACTGTCTAAAAACCAATGGATTGTTTCTGATGAGTATGATCTATTAAATAAACACACTCAGACACCGTACAACCCATTATTAACAGAAGAATTGAATAATAAATTAATAAAGTTTGAATAAAAGTACTTAACCAAAGAACACCAAGCCTGGCGCTAGTCAGAGTGGAAGTTAAGATCTTGTAACCGCAAGATGACTGACGTCATATAAATTACAACCATTGAGGTAGTGGATACTCAGTTACAGACTTACTTAGGTTACCATATTTTAAGACTATTATTCCTTTATTTATTTAGTTTTTATTATTGTTACTACTATGAGTTAATTATTTTTTTATTTTTCTTATGTTTTTAATTTTGTTTTAGTAGTTATTATTTTTATTTTAACCTATTGTTATGTTTAACTTATTAATGCAACAGAACAAACTATTCATTAAAACAAAAACAACCAATTATGTTTTTGGATAGACTAACTGGGTAATTATTACGAGTTAGCACAGCTTTCAAGTCTATAATATGCTTAATCCTATTGTCTTTAGAACATAACCTATTTATACGAACTAACTGATTTACAATAATGTTATTAAAAACAGATTTGTGTAAACAGGTTAGATAATTTTGAAATTTAACAATATTAAAATTATAGTCAGATCTTTTGTCGTATAAGTCATAAGTAAATTTATTGTTAGTACTTAATTTAATATTAATATCTAGAAAGTTTACATTAATATTATCATGGCTATATATATATATGTGTGTGTGTGTGTGTGTGTGTCTGAGTGTGTTTATTGTATAGATCATACTCATCGGAATCAATCCATTGGTTTTTAGACAGTATTGACACCGCTGATGAAGAGATGCTGTCTAAAACCTCTTTCATACTTTTCTTTTCATGTTATTTGTTCCTGGCTGCAAGTAGCTTTAGGGCTTTTACTGGTTTTCTCTATCATTTCTTTCTTATATATATATATATATATATATATATATATACAAAAGTATATATACAAAAAGTATGTATACAAAAAATTAATTTCTCAAAGATCCTCAAATTCCCTAGTTAGAAACACAGTCAAACCCAGATACAGTGTTGCATTACTTAAAAAACATAGTGAAAAGATTTTAGAATAATTAAATCAATTTTGAAATCCCTCACATGAGAGATAATATAAATTACCAACTTCGGATATTCGTATGCATTTAAAAATTGGGCTTGTATTTTGTAGATGCTTTGTTAGGATTTTGGATAAATATGTTATATTTTGAAATCGAAAGAGAAGGATGAATGCGTTTTTCATTTTTTATTTTCATCACTGATAATGACAGTAGTCTCTGGCAACAGCCGGTCCCTTCCCCTCCAATACTGCAGTCAAAGCAGTCATCCGAAACCATCCACATAATTCTCCGCATTAAGCGCAGTTGAGCTCTTAATCAAGTTCCATTATGGTTGCGTCAATAGCGTTAGTTATAGACCGTGTCAAGAACGTTGTTGATATTGAGGTATATGACGCGGAGTCAGACTCCAACTTTTGGTCCTTTGACAAACCCCACCAGCTTATGGCCCCTAAAACCACCATTCGTAACAATGGCTGCCTCTCACTGAGCTGAATAGGTTACAGAGGGATCTATTGTTCGGACGATGTATGATCTGACGGAGCCCGTTCTTCTTCGAGTTGTTGTTGGTGGTAGCACTTATTGCGGGAATCGAACTCTTCCTGCATTTGCTGGCTTTTGCTGTCGGTGTCAACGGCAGATTTTCAAGGGGAAAAAATCACTAAAATTGCCGGTAAATTATGAGAGCAACGTTTATACTTGCGTCTTTATGGTTCTGTGGCATAAAGAAATAGACTCAATAAAAAAGTTATGGACGACAAGATGGCTTTATTAAAAGCGATGGATTACCAATTTCAACAGCCAATTTGGTACTTTTAAACGCCCGTCTTTTCACTAACTTTTCAAGAGAAGGAAATCCTTTTCTTTTATATTTTATAGGAGCCTTTTCATAACTTTCCAAAAAGATTCATTGTCGGCACAGTTATTTAGTATTTTGTGTACGACTGAAGGCAGTATGAATTGTTGGTATTCTCAGGAAATAGTAAAGTTGAAAAATACCACAGCCATTTTCGTATTATACTTTAAAGAGGAAATGTCAAATTCATTTTATATCATTTATTCAAACGTGACGCATATATCTGAATTTATAAAATAGAGATATTTTTGTGTTTGGATTTTTCTCTTTAATTTGTAGAGAATTTTCACTAACAAAGATCAAAATAGTTGCATTTTTTTTTTCTTTGTGTGAATCCCTAATAAGTGTTAAAACAACATTTTGAATTCAAGCTCAAGATATCAAACGGTAATCGAAATGATATTTAGAATGCAAAAATAACACCAACGCCTTTTTCGGGTCATTGATTCCTTCGAAAAAGGCTTCAGTGATTATGATGGTAAACGAGAACTGTATAAATTATTTTGTACTGTAAAACATCCAAATGCCAATGAAAATTGTTTCGCTATGGAATTGTTTGTCAAAAATGTTATCAATTACGGCTACATTGATTATAAGAGAATAAGGTGGGCTAACTGTAAACAGTATAGGAACGATCGAAATATTTTAACTTATAGAAAAGTATGTTTTTGGTTTAATATTAGAATAACTGTCAATAACAATTATTTGGACCTTTCTTATTATGTTGTTTAAAAAAACTGATAAAATATCAATATTAAAGAGTTCTAAAACACAATTTACAATTACCCCGACAACATAGGGTAATTGTAAAGTGATTTCTTTATGTTTTAAATAAAATACAGATACAAAAATGGAGGTAATTATAAATCAATTGACATTATATTGCTTCACGTATTTTAAAACTTGACTGTATGTTTACAATTCCAGTTTTAAATCATAAAAAACTTTGTGGGGTAGGATGGCGCTGTAAAAAGCAATAGTACCAATCAGTTTCTGGATCACCATCCTTAAATGGTGTATTAAGATTGTTTGCTTTAACATATTCAGCGACAATATTAACAATATAATATTTATTACAATATTGACAACTGTCGTACTTATTGCACGGATAACCCATTGGAGTTCTAGCTTTAATACAAATCACCAAGTCTACTTCATCTACCCCAGTGTAACACCATGTCTTGGGTAGACTTGGTCCAGTGTCTTCCCCATTTCATTTTGATGGTATAACGCTTTTGATTTGGTTTGGAGAGCTACAGTCACCATTTTGCTTCACGAGGGTCAATTAGACCGGTACCTACAGTTTGAAGCCGATTCCTAAAGGCTACAAACATCCATGCCAACTGTGGGACTCGAACCCACAGGATCTGAATCGAATGCCAGCGCTATAGCCATTCTGCCATCAACTGGCTATATAATGCTGTTGGACGTCCAGCGCCTAGTCGATTAACAAGAATTTTCGTCCTTTTTATTAGATGAAAAATAAAGCATCAGAGTAAGATGGTCCAGATAATAATAAAAAAAATCACAGTACTAAAAACTGCTTTTTTTTAAAATTAATATTGAATTATATTTTGGTGCTATGATGCTATTTAGTAAATTATTTATTAAATAACAGCATTCACAACTTCCCGAAAATCACATTTACATTTCAAGATTCAGAATTCAAGATTCCTAATTCAGAAAACTTTGTGGGGTAATTGCAAATTTTATATAGCTTGAGGCTATCTTGGGAATACCTTTTTAGAACCTAGTAACTAGTTAATCCAAAATATTTAACCGACCTCAGCGTTAGCTTATGTGGCATTTGTGGACCTGAAGATCAGTCGCTACGTAACAATTCCTGAATACGCAGTCGAGGGTTAACACCTGTTTGGGTAATTATAATGAATCTGGTAGAATGTTAAATTTTCTTTGATATTGTTTTTGCTCTGTATTAGCTGTATTTGTTCTCAAAATAAGGATTTCTTCCAAGTCTCGCAAAATCGTTTATCAAACTTTTTTAACAGAAAAACTTCAATCCGAAATATTTACAAATAACTTCCAATAACACTCTACAGTTATGGAGGGAAGTTAAAGAGATGATGTAATGACAACGTAAACAATATTCCCTGCCTCAAAACAGAAATTTCCCTTCTGTTTACAACTACCCCACCTGACTCCATATTGTGCATATATGTAATAGCTTCAATAATGAAATATGTGGGTTATGAATTGTGTCTTTCTCTCGGTAAAATAAATCATTTTTCTAAACTTTTTAATGTCCCCTACGATTTTCAATTATGGCTTTTTATTATAATTTTAAAAATGCTGAATATTTTATGATAACATGAGGATTACGATATAATGATGTAAGTCTCTTGGAAAGTCTCTTACGAGGGTCTCAACAAACTTTATTGAATCCGATTGTATTATACAAAATTAACATTGTCTATTTGCAACATCCTCTGAACCAAAGAGGCAACATATGAGAGAAAAAAAAAAATTAAAACCATTCGAAGTAAAATATTCCAAGGAGAAACTTAGTATGTCTGAGAGCCACAGATGGATTCGAAGTTTTTATTTGAGGGAAAATTTGTTTAGTGACCCTTGGGATAATGAAGTTCTTTGTATGCAAGTTTCAAAGATGCGGCTTTTCAACTTTAAATAACACATACTCTTAGAAGAGTTTATAGGAATTTTTATTATTTTACTGCAAATTTTAAAGGTTAAAATGGAGAGAGATTATCTTCTTGAAGAGAAATTGCTATCGCGACTTTTTGTTCATTTCCCCATTAGCATGATACTTGTTTGAGAACTAAGAGTAAAAGGAAATTAAGTCTGCAATGGATTATGACGTGCTTTAAAAGTAAGAGAAAGGGGTACTTCCTGGGGGTTTCCATATCCATACATATCCAAAGGTATTGTATAGACAGCGATTTAAAACATATGATAACCAGACATTAATTTGGATAGTTATGCAGATTAGGATTTACGCTTTTGAGAAATTGATATTATGTATTATTCTTCATAATAACACTGGCACAAATACACTCCATGTCTATTTGTGTACGATATAAAGTTAAAAAAAGGGACTTTTTTTACTAGTTTTCTTTAGGTTCGCTTTTCTTTCACAACTTTTGAGAAATTCTTCTTGACCTCCCAAGTGACTCTCTTTTGGATATGTAAAGAAGATGCATTTTTAAAAAAATGCTAATTAAGAAAGTATACGCAGATGATAATTTCAAACAGCGACTTATAAAAGAAGGTACTCAAAGGTTGAAACGTAGACTCTTTGGTCACTGGTGTCCTTACAGACAACTCATCAAAGAAGCCGCCTGAATGCAACCATACAAGACCACATGTTGATAAACACTGGTTCATTTTTGAGCGAGTGTTTGGTTTAGGCTTCAGATATTTAATGTTTGTGGTGTCTAAGATCCGAGAATATGAGCTGTACTTCAGTGGTTCATTTTCAGTGGTTCATTTATGAGCTGTAAACAGTGGTTCATTTTTGAGCGAGTGTTTGGTTTAGGCTTCAGATATTTAATGTTTGTGGTGTCTAAGATCCGAGAATATGAGCTGTACTTAAAAACTAAGCTGTAAACACAATTTTGTAAGCTATGGGCTCAAATTGAAATCGAATAATTGTTCCGGGATTATCACATTGTTTTAAGGCACTGGTTTGATTCTTATTTCTAGAGATTTGTTAATATATGGTTTAAGAAGTTTTACTTGCAATCAATCAATCAATATATATATATATATATATATATATATATATATATATATATATATATATATATATATATATATATATATATATATATATATAAAGCATTTTATGAATTCTGACGAAAATATAAGCTTTGATTAATAAATATTACATTTTCTTAAAATAAATTAGTAGCCACCCACATCGTATTGTGGTTAGCGTCTGGAGCTTCCCCAGAGTGGGCTCGGTTTCAAATCCAGATAAGGCATGGACGTTCCTGTACTGTCCGTTCTTAGAGGCCAGGTGATGGCCGAATGGCTAGGGCGGCGGGATTCGGTTCAGATCCTGTGAGTTCAGATATTGTTCAGGAGAGGTCCTACCCTCCATCGGCCGTTCATCACTCCTGTGTTTCCAAATTACTGGTCAATCGCCATCGGGTCCCGTTAACCTGCAGCAGATGGGACTTTCTGGAACGGAAAAATATCAATATTCGGTCTTTCCTTTGACGGTCCTTAAAATTTCTTAGAAGAGCACATGTGGGTGGAAATCACTTAAGTCCACCGCTTGTGAAGAAAGTGGCTGCCGACGTGACACATTAATAAAATTCAGAGTTGACATAATAATAGGTCAAAATTAGGAGACCAAAAAAGACAGCTTGCACGATCCACATTAGATGGAAAATCTGGCAAAGTATTTAAGTGTAATATTAAATTTTATGTAATATTAAAAATATACTACACTCAAGAATATTTCTATTCCGATTTAATTATTTGAAGAGGAGTTGGTCTCACACACATTCAAGGAATAAAATTAGAAATTATTACTATCGTACAAGCTAGGAGGGTAAAATTCTGTATTTCAATAGAGGGATTTTAATTATAATTTATAGATGTGTTCCTGAGTTATATCGTTCGAACAATATTTACCTTTTTTTTTCGGAAGCGGGAGATACTTGTCTTTTCGACTTTCACCCATTCCCCATCCAGAATTCATTGGCTTTTTTACTATGAGGACAAAATAGAGGTAAGCTAACATCAATCCCTACGAGGGGACAGCAGAAAATATCCATGTCTTAGTCGGAATTCGAACTCTCTCCGTGGAAGGTCGTAACGCTAACCACCGTAGAAAGTAATTAATAAATAATCCAACAGAGATAGATAAAAATAATACGAATATAGACAAAAAACAAACAGAAATCAAGCACTCTGGGCATCCACGCACCAACGGCAAGATTCTGTATAAGTGCCGAAACTGAACCATAAAACAACATAGAGGTAACCGACAGGTCTCGTCATCAGGGAGCCTAACCATATCAGTTACCTCAAGGGGAACTTTCTGAATAGGATACAGGTAAGCCCAAAAGACATCCCAAGGCCCCGAGTCCCCCAAGGAAGCAATAAGTCAAAAAAAAAAATGAAAAGACAAACACAACTTACAGTATGGGCTCAACGCACCGTACATGCAAGCACACAAATAATTGTTTACATTTTACACCGTAGAAAGTTTTTACTGATTGATTTGCTGTCTGGATACTAAAATAACCCCATTGTTTCTAAAATCCTTAGACAATCTCAGAATATAGTGATGTCAAAATTTTGAAGTACTATACAATTGTCAAATATTACTCGTAATGCTCTATCGAAACTATTCCTCTCTCACAATAAAAAGCGCATGCTGTTTTCATTTTAAATATGAAATAATTTTTCATTCGATTTCATGAGAAAATAAACTAACAGGCAGCATATTTATTGTGTGGTGGCATATTAGCACTTTCTGCAACAATAATTACCAACTCAATAAAAATTTAAAACCAGAATATGTCATTAGATCTTTCTATGGAGTGTCATTTTAGAGCAAGATCTATATTTATTAAATAGTGTTGTTGAGGGGTTCATTCCAAATGAAATTCAAACTTTTCTTACAATAACTTCAGCTTGAAAGGAGAGCTGATGCGGCGCTTTTCCCCTGCCGAAAGTTTTGAAAGATTAGCTCTCGAATTACCCTCGATGACTACGTGTGATGAAAATGCTTTCCTCCCTCCAATTACCTCGTATTCTTACTTAATGTAGGGATCGGTTCATTGTATCGTCAACTGAGCACGTCAAGGAACGACGACGTCATTACAATAAAGCACCAGGAGCTAGATTACTATTCCTGTTTTTACGGTCCAGAACTAACTCTGAGAAAAAGAACATTTGTATCTGGTCTCTTTGTTGGAGCCCAGCTGAGAGCAAGTGTGTAAACCTGTCGTACAGACAGCGAGACCTGTCTCATCGCGTTTTGAATTAAAAGCTCTATTAAAATTGTTCCTGCTGCGCACAGAATGATAAATTTAGTTTGGAGGAGAGAGAGAGAGGAGGCGAGAAGTGATTTTATTACTATAAACATCGGAAATATTTTAAAGTATAATTAAATCGAGGTGTCCGTTCACAATAAGATCCGGGTTCGGGAGAGTTCAAGGGTAAAAATATGCCGTTTCAGTTTTGTTATATATGGTGATGGGCCCACATTATGATGTCATGACAATTTATTGCCTTATCTCCATGCTGAGAATGAAATATTGTGTTTAAAGTAACTCGAGAATAGTGATCAGATTATTTCTCGGGTCCATTACTTAGAATGCACTGGAAGCTTTTACATTCAGAGTTGAAGACATTATCTTTAACTTTTATTTACTGTTACAGTTTTTAACTCTCTTCTTTAAGTATACACTAGTTGATACCCGCCAAAACATGACGGCTAGATAGTAAATAAATGTACTAATACACAAATTATACTCGACAAATCATTCCCAAATGTTGAAAATCATAATAATGCGCAGAAAAAAATTAACGTGTTTAAGCGGCATCGTGCTTAGTGAGTATCTAAAGCCAGATTTAAAAATGTCACTGAGCATGCGCAGAAAGAAATTTTTTTAACTGTAAATTATCGCTAATTAAAAAGCGCGAAATAAACAATTTCCATCAGGTTTAGTCTTATATTTCACAAACTTAATTATCACAAAAATAAAAATAGCAGAGAGAGATCTAGAGAGACTCGACGAAATAAACGTGTTTATCATTAAAACATGGCACTGAGCATGCGCAGAAACAGTGAGTTTCTAAAGCCAAATTTAAACATGCCACTGAGCATGCGCAGAAATCAGTTTTTAACTGTAAATTATCTCTAATTAATAGAAATTGCGGTTACAAAAACCAAATTTGACAAATCTACAGATTACAATCTTTCGTTTAAGACCAAAATGAAGTAAATTGATGCAGTAGTTTTCTCTCACGGACTGCCCAAAAAGTCGGCTTAGCAACTTAAATATATAGATGATGATTATAAAAAAATCACTAAAAGAATTCTTAAAAATTCTGTTTTACTTTCCTTTTCCTGCACATCATATGCAACACTTAGGATTGTATTAATCAAGTGAGTACAGTTAATATCAGCATTTTGCTTCTCGAGTGAATTTTTTTTTTTTTGGGGGGGGGGGAGGGGCTACGTAAACGGTTGTCAACGAGGTATATCATTATAAAAAATATCACCTTGTTTCATTAATTCCGAAACTCTTTCCTATTACATATGGCAAAGTATGAGATACCAGTCTCAGGTATGAAAATTAACTGAAACGTAATGAAATACTAATCTGCCTATATTTCACAATCAGATTTTTTTTCATACATGAGAATAATTTCTTTACATTTGATTTTTGTGTATCTCTCGTGCAAGTGGAGGGTAACATAAGTGATTTCGAGTGAAGGGTGGTCAATACAGAAAGACAACAGAGTAATTTCTAAAAAAAGAGTAAATCGATAAATAAGAAATTTTTCTAACTGTACCATAAATAACTGAGTTTAAATTTGATAATATTATTCTATATAAATATGACATAATATAATGTATGTTTTATATAAAATATACAATTTCCTTTATTAATACTCACTTATATCAAAAACTTTCATGAACTACTTATCACTGTCAACATATTAACGATCTCTTGATTATAGTGATAGATTAGATAATCGTGGCAATCCGAAGGATTGCAGGAAATGGTATGGAATCTACAATTAAACTATCGGCTAAGTTTAATAATATATACGGTGAAAAAGTCAAAATTATTTCTGAAATCTCACTAACTGTCTAGGGGAATGAAGTTGTGCTGTTTGAAATGAAGAAGAGAACTATTCTCTTCTTGTTAGGGCATGTATGAGGAGACATCACAAAATAATCCCCGTCAAACATTACTCAGCAGATGGAACGATCTCCTGCTGTTATGTTTTATGTCATATACCTGTTCGGATGCCTAATCCTACATACTTATGACCTCAATGAAACCAAGAAATTAGTTTTTCCGCTTCACTGTATTGTTCTCTTTTTGTGAACTCGATGTTGCAGAAGCTTATTCAAATACGCTAATAAGAACATTTGATTTGAATTGAATAATGCTAATAGGAATCAATTCTTTCAAATCATATCCTTCATTTTTAAATGCGATTTTTATTACGATGTTGAGGTGAGACGAGTAATAGCTGAGTTGATACTGCTTCCAAATATTTAAGAAAATTACAATAAAGCTATATTAAGGTCACCGGGAAAAAAACTGTTATAAAAACAGTAAATACAGGATAAAGCATATAGTTTTTCCGCTTCACTGTATTGTTCTCTTTTTGTGAACTCGATGTTGCAGAAGCTTATTCAAATACGCTAATAAGAACATTTGATTTGAATTGAATAATGCTAATAGGAATCAATTCTTTCAAATCATATCCTTCATTTTTAAATGCGATTTTTATTACGATGTTGAGGTGAGACGAGTAATAGCTGAGTTGATACTGCTTCCAAATATTTAAGAAAATTACAATAAAGCTATATTAAGGTCACCGGGAAAAAAACTGTTATAAAAACAGTAAATACAGGATAAAGCATATTTGGAAATAAATTTTTTTTTAAATTTATTTTTTTAATTTTATTTTATTTTACTTTTTATTTCATTTTTTTATTTTTCTTTCGAGCCATTCTTAATTACTTTTATTTTTATTTTTATATTCTCTCTCCTCCTTTAAGTTTTCAAATCTTAATAGTAATGTATTCTTAACTTAATATTTCTTCCACCTTTAAATTTTATTTTACTGAGCACGCATATCTTGATACTTTTAACTTGCTCACTGGAGATAAAGTCCAATCGGACCTAGGCACTCCACTTTTTACACAACTAGCTGAGGAGTGGAAATAAATTTCAGAACGTTCATTTCTTTTTCTTGAAATTTAATGCGCTTTTTACTTCGGGGCGTTCATTTTGAAATAGTGCCTTCTGAAAATACTTTAAGATATCTCTCTATCTCTTTTCCTTATCAGATCAGAGTATTTTCTAAAGTAGTTAATAATCGGTCAAAAAACCTTCGGCGATAGATGGTCAAAAAGAATCTGTAAGAGCTGTCACATACTTATCTATCTTCAAACTTACTTAAAAAAAAAAAAAAATTGAAGCATCAAATAAAGAATTAGTTTCGAGATTTCCCAGTATATGTACTGATTTTTGGAGAGAAAAAAAAATTGTACACTTAAAAATAAATCCTTATTTTCATTTTACGAAATTAGATGTACAAGAATATTGTCTGGATAAAGTGAAACAAGCTCTTCCGTCAAATGAACTAAGCTTTCCTATGTTTTACTAATCTTAACGCTCAAGCAATGCTTAGCTATTTTTTTTGTATTTCTATCCTCTAAATTCTGAAAATAAAGAAAAATTTAAATAAACTCGGCGTTCATTGTAGTGCAGAATGCTGTGCTTCAGTCATTTCAACTTAATTGGTGCGAAGAGTAAAAGCGTTTTTTCTCAACCAACTATTTCAGGACCGTAACTTGTCTCTGCGATCCCTAAAGTCCTTCTTTCCCTCAGAAATGACTTTCTTCAGAGAGAGAGAAAAATGTTGGTAGGTGAACTCACTTTGCCGGGTTGAAATATCCATTGCACAGAGGAACTCGCTTTTCGTGAGTTTAACAACTCACATTGGAAAATGGGTCATACAACCCTCTTCCAAAACTGGTACATTTCCTGCCTTTGTGAGTTTAGAAACTCTTTGTTGTTGTTGCTTATCCCACGTGACCGACAGCAACATCAGATCAAGTCAATATAGGCTAAGGGCCAGAGGGGAGGGGGGACTCTGGTTTTTAATTAGCACTACAAGGGTCGGGGCCAGACTTGGCTACGAACTGGTCCCGTAATTTTGAACCGAGTCACGTGACGAGCCCGGTACACTTGACCCCGCATCTCCAGAGGTAAATTTGAGAACTCGGAGGACATTGCAGCCACGGCATATTTTTTGTGCCCCAGCCGCCTTTAGTGTACACGGATGATTTGTCAACGACGAGCATCGAACGAGTGACGATCAAATCACTGTCTTGCTGCCTTTGCTAACTGGGCTACCGCACCCGCAAATTAGTACTTCTTTAATCTATTGAACATTGAAAATATTGTCATTAAATGTTATAAAGCATACTTCACAACTAGTAATAAATACTTACATTTAAAATAGTTCTTTTTATCTTTTATTTTTGCCCTTCATTAGCCTGCATTTTTAAATGTTTTTTGCAAAAGGTCTAGTCTGAAAGTGTTTGAATGGAATTTTTAAATGAAAGTTTTTTCACCCAAATTAGATAGATCATTCAAATTTTAATATAGATTAAATGACAACTCAGAACAATAATATTAATTTGTAGAATAAACAAACTTCTAGTTATCTTTTTATATTACATAAGAACCTTGTTGATTGATAAGACCTTGTTTATTGACTCCTCCACGAAAGTCCATCGCACACTTTCCCGCTGTTTACAATTCTCGTGAGTGACAATCGGTCCCAATTGCTCTACCCTTCTCCTTCCAATTACAATGCTATTGTCCTCACCCCTGGGTTTTTCTCCTAGATCGGTCGAAGCGTGACACTCCCTCTGTGTCATTGCCAAATTTATCCATTTCTTCGCAAATGGTTCTGGATCTATTGAACAAATTCTTGAAAAGTCACTTAACCCTTCCGACTGGGAAAATTTTACGATTTCCAAATTCGTATTTTCCAAAGGAGTGTTCATTTCGCCGAACCCAACGTTTCTTTCCGCTGGATTTGGCTCGTCAATCGAACCTATTCCTTTCATATTGATTCTAATTTCCTCATTAGAATTTAAATCCGCTTGTTCAACTGAAAGAATTTACTTTTCACAAAAAACTATTTCTGAATTTCCCAGAGCATTTGCGCTCTCTAAATTCTTAGCATTCACCTTGCTAGAGTTTCTCAAAACTTTCCCTACGACCGGATGGTCAACCTTTTTCTCTACGCAATTGTTTTCCTCCTCCGTTTCCAACCACGAGTGGTTATTCTGCTGTTCTAAGACCGGTGTTTCATTTCCGGAAAATCTGGCGCCTGTTTCCCTGGTAGTAAAATCTCTGTTCCCGACGCCCTTTTACCTTTGGTTCTTAAATGCTTTGAACTCCTTGAATCTTTCCCTCATGTATCTCAGCTCTTCCGTTTTGATTATCCGAGCTACTTCATTAGCACTATACAGCGCCTCACTCTCTAGGTCATCTTCGAGCATCTCAAAAATTCCCTTGTGCTTTAACATAAAGCCTTCTCTATCTGCTTCGAAACGCTCGAACAAGATATCAATTACCCTCTTCTCATGAAGACCTGTCATATTCCTTATTCTCGCCTTTTATAACTTCACAAGTCGGTGTCTCTGTCTTCGTTCTTTACCTAGACTAGTTTCCCTAACTTCTCTGAATTATTTTTCAGTTGTTCTCTCTAATTCTGTCCTTTGTCTATCCTCTATGATTATTCTCAACATACCCTAGCTCTTTCTTCCTCAAAATGTTCGCTCGCAACTATTTTCTTAATCAACTCTATGATTCTATCTCTATCCTCGAACGGTATTGCTAATTCATAAGCCAACTCCCATAAATCTGGTTTCCTAAGGTTATACAAAAACGCCATTTTAATTTCTACACTTTTGACAAGGAAGTTAACTAAAACCAATTCCTGCTCAACGCTCAACCCAATTTACACACACAAAACAGAAATATATATACCAACAATACGTACCAATACTTATCAACTGGATTGTAACTGAACCATTTTAACTTTATACTCTGCAATTGCTAATCAATTCAAATATTCTTACTGATATTCTATAACCTTTATGTTAACAATATACGCAATGGAACACTTTTAATATGTAATTTCAATGCAATTTAAAAACACTTTGCTAGTACAACTTCAATAAATACACTTAACAATAGGCTATTATAATTTATGAATTTTCAGTTAATGTTTTACACCTATACAGGAAAAATTTAATGGGTTCTTAATTAATTTTAATTTCAACCCAAGATCATTCACAGAACTCTTTCTATTTGAGCCATGAATAACTTGGCTTTTAATTCTCAATTTTAAAACACTCTTGCAATATTAGTTATAATTTTACTAAAATACAACTCAAATAATTTTTTTCCCAATGCGGAGGCACTTGTCGTCAAACATTATTCGTCTATACTACGCCGCAATTTTACTGCCCATTTTATTGTGGGGGCACCATATAGGCGGACAGCATTACCCCCTATGAAGGGACGACACGAACGGAGGCATTTTTCGTGGCGCGAAGCCAGGATTCGATCCGAACACCCTCAGCACCGAAAACCAGCGCGCTGTACCAATGGGCCGTCACAAGCCCTACAACTCTAATTTTAATCCATAATTTATGCACATCTGCAATTTAAATACATGTTCTTAAGAAATTTTAAATTTACTTTTGTTACTCATTAACAACACAATTACTTTATTAGCCTCTAACGAAAATTAGACTCACCTCTGTCTGATGACTTGTTCAGCATCTGCGGTGACTCGTAGTGGATTCCTTCACACACTGTCGTTTGCACTCAACACAAATGTTCTTTCACACAATAGTCGTTTGCACTCAACAACAATGTTCTTTCACACACTAGCGGTTATTAACGAGATGTGGGCTGCTACTGTTTTCTGGAGTAGCAGGATAATCCCACTGCTGCCACCAAATACCAGATTGTAAAGCATTCGCCGAATGGTAGCGTAAAAGACGACGATACAATCTAGTAATATATTAAATGAAATGATTTATTTACAATGAGTAGAGGTTGATGAATTAGGATGACGAACACATTAGTTGACACCCTCTAGATGACGGGCAGGAAACTAAGCTGCAAACCATCAGTACATATCAGAAGTCTCGATGTCTAGGATTCTACCCGCGAAAGTTCTTTGGCTTCTTACACGGGAAATTAGGACGCGCAACAATCACTTCTGTCGGAATCATGTACTCGGCCGATAATCAATTGTCCAGATCCTTCTGGGATCTAAAGAACGAGCTATCTCTAATAGCTATACTGTTTCTTCTCGAAACAAATCGACAGGGAGTCGGGATGCTCTGCCTCGCACGAGGACTTATGAAGAATCGTAATTTACGGCTGCAAAACCGGAGTTGCGACCTTCTAGATGCAGGTCTAGGGCTAACTGAATTTTTTATTTTCGCAGCGACGCAACTCGTAATTCTGGCGCTGCGAACGTTCGAAATTTTTAAGGGTTTTAATTGGCGCCTTTAAAGTGACATCACTTTTCGGAAGTCCGATTGGTGAGCCACTTACCTCTTCACCAGATCCGCTGATCGCTTAAGCCGATTAATTTCCCCCGATATTCATTGATCAAGGGCCGGACCGGAACTAATGTCCTTTCAACTTTACGTCTGAAATCCCAGACATACGGGTGCCTCGCATCCAGGTTTGCATTGTCGGGAGCACCTTTATCTCGCCGCTTCTGTTCTTCACCTGTTTCGCCTCGGGAACCCTTTGTTGAGCCTTCTGATGGATCGTGAATTGAATGAGAGGGTTTTGCTCTACATTCGAAGAATCAATGGATTCTTCCCCCCCCCTCCCAATCTTCATGAATATTAATTCAATTTGAATTTGTCAGCTACCTTATTATCATTACAGATTTCATTGTGTTTTTAGGTGCTTATATAAAGCTAAAAGGAATAGAATCTTTAAGAGAATAAATTAGTTTATAAACTTGTAATTACTCGTCTATATCTATAAAACAGTTCAGTGACTGACTGACTGACTGACTGACTGATTGACTGACTGACAGATAACGCACAAACTAAACCGCATGACCTAAAGGGCTGAAATTTTGCATGGCGATTCTTCTTATAGTGTAGGGGTGCACTGAGAAAGATTTTTGAAAAATTCTTCTTAGATTTTTTTAAATTAAATTTTTAAGATGTTTTTGTAACTTCTTTAAAGTTTGCAGTTAAAATAATAAATTGAGGGTTATAAAATTTACTTCACGAGAAAGATCAAGAACATTCCTTTAAAATGAAATCTTTTTCGAATCTTTACCTCCATTTTCTGATTTTTAGTGAATTTTTAAAGATTAATTTTTAGAATTTAATTTATTAAATGCTGATCCTGTGCTTTCTTTTTTTGTGCACTTTAAATTAATTTTGCGTCACGTGCATAACAACGAAATAAATTGACATAAAAATATTGAAATAAGGTAAAAATTGAAATTTAACTACTAGACTAATTGAGGTGGAAGTGTTTTAAGAATTTAATTCAAAATAGTATGTTTTATGGTTATTAAACATACAAATTAATTGCCTACATTGACCATTGTATTTAATTTGAATATTTTCTCCTACATTATTTTGTTTATAAAAATGTCAGTTACGATGTTTTTATAAATAAATAAATAAATAAATATATATATATATATATATATATATATATATATATATATATTGGCATTAATTGCATACATTGACCGTTGTATTTAATTTTATGTACTCAGGAGCGAAGCAGGGGTATTCAGCTAGTATTAGTATAAAAGTAAATGAATTCATAGAGTTGCGATTTAGTTTTCTAGATAGATTTTTATCTGTTACAAGATATTCCTTCTGTCTCATTTACTTACACACACCCAGTCACACACTTAAATGTAATGTACAGCTGAATTTTAAAAAATTGTGATTTAACCCTAGTTTATACATTATTCTAAATTTGACCATACGAAAAGAATTCATGATTATATGCTATCGCCAGATGGTATCATATGTAGATTTTAGAATGGAAACGAGAAGAACCTTTTCTTTTTGTGGAAAAATTGTAAAATTTGTTTTCATGAGAAAAAAATGTCTTTGTCACACAGTATTTTTTCAGAGAAATTTTTGCTTTTAATTCAGTAGAAACTAAAACACGTGATTTAAGTGAAACGACAGCTAGAAATTTGTTCATGCAATATAGGTTACAATCGTTTGGTGAGAACCATAAAGTATTTCATACCAGAAGGAAGATCTATTACAGGCAGTCGTATCTTACATTTCACTTAACGTTCAATAAAAATAAAAACGGTCAACATGCATTTATCTTTTTGTATATCTTAATTATCCGCAAACACAGGGAAACACAGCTCCAATTCTATCCGATTTCACGTCTTTTAAGCTCTAATACCGTTCAATAAATGCGCATTACACTCTGCGGTTGGGTATCCTAATCGAGGAACGGGGGGAATTGTTCGACCTACCTACCTGTCTATCAATCTTGTTTACTTCTAACATTACACGCCCTTTTCGTAATGGCTGAATTCTCTCCCCGTGAACTCCCACTGGGTTCACCCCCCTCAGCCAGGACAGGGTGAAAGTATTTATCGCCAAATTCCGCCAACTCTATGCCTGCGTCGAATCTACAAGTTCGAAAATAATAAATACTAATATAATAATACTGTTTCACATCTACTACTTAACTCGGTGACATGTCTTTTAAAATTAAATACATATGTTTTAAAATGTGAATTGTTGGAGCATGAATAAATAAAACGGACATTTTTAATAAACTAGCTGCTGCGCGACCAGCATGGTCGCTTTTAGTTTTACATTTTCTTTTGCAAAACAACTCAACTGAAAGTAACATATGTAACGAATGTTACCATTACTTATCATCATAAATATACGTTGTTAAGGAGTATTCTCCATAAGGCTTATTTTAAAACATCGTGATTAAAAAAATATGAATTTCCATTACTTCAGAACAGAGAAGACCGAGAAACACCAATTATTTTAAAAATAAGATATATACACTTTATCATTACATCAAATAAGAAATTGTTGGGGAAAAATTTTTTCACTTAAAAAATGGAGTAAAAATTCAGCAAGTACTAAATTATAGTGTGGATTACATCACTCTCTGTATGTGCTATTGTTCACAATTCAGATATCTATACTTAATCATATCAAATAATAAGTTGTTGGAAAAATTTCTTCACTTATAAAATGGAGTAAAAATTCAGCAAGTACTGAAAAGGTTTAGAAAATTAACTATTACTGGCTGTCGGTTGCATTCTAGCAACGGTTAAGCCTAGCCTCGCGATCATTTATGTTCTGTTTCACGCCTCTCTCTTAATGAATTATTTCTTCTTCGCTTTCTTTCGTGACACTGTTCCCAATTTTCACTTGATCGTGCAGCTCGCTTTCGAGCTTTTCATATTTCAGTGTGTAAATCCATGTTGACACGCATTTGCAAATTGTGGATGGCCGCTAATGTTTACATCTGGTAGTTGCAGCCGTTGCCATTCGGAGTGTATAAATATCGTCGATTTTTGTGCCGCATACCTACGCGTTTTATATATATAGATGCTTAGTTATAATTCGTAATGTGTACCTCGGTGCATTAGCAGGAATCAATCTCTTGGAACATATGGTCATATTTTGCAGTCAATACTCACATTGCAATTCCACAGTTTAGACATATCTCTTTATCTTTATTATTTGCTCCATTGTGATAGGTTGTTTGAGGACTCTCGGCTACTGTGAATTTTGTTGGCTATTTTACTAAGAGGGGGAGACAACCTTGCACATTCGTGCCTTGGCCAAGATTCGAAGCCAGTTGCACACAATAGAAGCTTGAGGAGCTAATTACTAGATCTTTTTCCTAGTTCAGAATTTCCCATTTTATATCAAATCGGGGAGGGCTAAATTAGTGTCACTTTTGGGAAAATAAAATATATACAAATTCCGCTGCCAACACTAAAATTGTGATGTAAAACTGATTATCCTTCCTATTCTTGTGATTTCTGCGGTATTGACGAGCATAATGCACTTAGGCTCGGTGCACACGAGCGATCCGGTGTCGTTGCGGCACCGCAGTTGCGATCAGGAGTAAATAGAGTTGAACTAACCGACTCACACGGACGTACTAGTTTTGTAGGCGTCGTCGGTTAGTTCAACTCTATTGTACTCCTGATCGCAATTGCGGTGCCGCAACGACACAGTATCGCTCGTGTGCTCCGAGCCTAATAGTTAATCATTACGTCAGGAAGCTTTAAGTGGGATTTTCTTTAAGGGCAGATCACAAATGCCAATAATGGATTTTAAGAAGCGAGATGCTTGATAAGTCCTCCACAAGTTTAATGCACGATAAATGCATGTAAATATTTTATGAAAGCTAGTTTTCATCTTCCGGGAAGGGCAGAATATATTGATGGATCCGAGTTCTTTTGAATATCGGTCCTATATAATTTAAAATACGTTGTTTTTAAAATCTTCGAAGTTAAAGGATGGATTTAAACCCATGTGCAAAACTCGAGACAAAACCCCGAATAATAGATTCTGTGGCAGTTTCTATGGTCTTATTTAAGTATTTTAAAATGCAATAAAAAAGTCAATGAATCAAGTATAAAGAACTAATTAAAATTACTTGTTTTAAATCAAAATTACTCTTTATTTTCCAACATCGTTTCTCCTGAAATGAACTTCTTTATTGCCTTAATTTGAAATCTTTTTTATGCCTTACAGTTAAATAGTTATTCAAAACTTAAAGTAATTTCTCTAAAATTAGAAAAGATGTAGGTGCTTATTCATGAATTAAACATGAGTCTAATTGAACAGTTCATTTTCATGTAACGAAATTGAGACTGACAGTTAAGGAGTGGTACCCTTCAACAATGTGTCACGCAATTATTGATCAAACGATGAACATTTTGTAGACGAATAAGTGAAAACAATTATCTAGTTTCCATTACAATCACAAGGACACAGATGCGATATTATGCGCATATTACCCTTTCTAGTATATATCTAAAAACTTTTTAAGGAAATATGTGTGATTTATAAATACAGATTATTTTTCAAAGTAGGACGATAAAAAAAAGTATTTTCAAGACTGGATATAAAAGATAGAATAGTTAAGTTTTTTTTTTTTTTTTGTATGTAAAGGATCCAGAGGAATTTAGCAGCTTTTTCCTTGTTTTAAAAATTATTAAGTTTTTCGAGATACACTTCACAGGTTTATTTATTTTTCTAACGCAACAGACACGAGTCTACAGGTATTCATATACACATTTTTACAAGCACATACATGCAGGGCCCGACTTTGACACAATGGGGCCCTGGGCAAAGCAGACTTTGGGGGCCCCCTTCAAGGACAGATCCAGAGGGGGGGGCATGTCCCCCCTTCTCAGGACCAGATTTCCACATGAACATGTGGGACACTCACCCAGGCCTCCCTTAAATCGGGACCAGAAATTCAAAAAAAATTTCGACCGACAAGTCAAAAATTTGAAGAAAATAATGAATATTAATAAGAAGTGTTAATTAATTAATTTACTTTATAATGTTAATAAATAAATTCATGAAATTTTCTTTTGAAATTCAAAATAAATCACAGTCTGGAGTTATTACAACTCTCCCCTCCCCCACCCCCCACCCCCCCCAAAAAAAAAATTTAAACCAGAAACGCTTATGGACGTAAGCATGCTTTCACTATAGTAGGTGCACTGTGCTCCACCCAGGATTTTTTTCTGTATCCGCCACTGCACCCCTTTACTATATTAACCAAAAAACAAATTCTCAAAACTATGTACAACTTTATTCTAAATTAGGGGGCCCCATAATTTTGGGGGCCCTGGGCAAGTGCCCCACTTGCCCATGCGGAAATCTGGGCCTGCATACATGCTATTATTAATATTCCTTAATAAAATATAAAAGCTAGAAAATTTTTCAAGTATGTAACTCCTCAATAAAGTAGTCCTTTTAGACACATACTTTACTCTAAGTTATCGTGTAGCTTTGAAAATGAGACTTTAAAGTTACATAGTACATTTAAAAATTGAAAAAAAAATTAATTAATGAGACATTTAAAAACCCTATCCAAGCCCTTCAATAGTAAGGTTTAAAGATAAAATATGGATAAAATTAGTTATTTTGAGAACTTCTGAATAGGTTAATATTCTAATTTATTTTGGGAGTTTTGTATGGTACATATTTCTCTCATTTACTTTGAATCAAAGTAAAAGTGGCTCCCCCCCCTTCTTTTCAGTTTTATTATTTTTTTTTTTTAAGTGTAATGACTATGTTTCATTTATTTGGGATTCGAAAAATATCCAATGCAGCCTTTGAAAAAGATAGTCATTCTTAACTGTCTGTGGAACTCATGAAATTTCTCTGCAGATTATCTAAAAAGAAACTATTTATAAAAAAATTCCATCAAACTGTGTGAGAGTTGTCAATGTCTCATGCCTTCCTGAGCTCTTTCCAGTAAGGTTTTAGAAAAAAATGAACTGCATTAAATTTGTTTTGCCATGCACTTTTATTTTTTCCCTCAATTGCTCTCATCAGGTATAGAAGTTAGTGAATAAATCACGAGTAAATGCTAAAAATATGAAGAGAAATTTAAAACTTTTCTTTTTTTGACAGAGGCTATAAAATATGGAGCATAGATTTAAATGAAAACATAATATTTAAATTAAATAATTTTGTGACTGTTTTTCTCCCGAGAAATCAATGTCTTTTTTTGAGGAATGAAATTTATGCTTCGTTTATTTTGAAATTAATTAGTTCAAATCAATACTTTCAGGTAATAAAAAATGGAAAATCGAAAGGAAGACTCTAGTCGCACGAAAATCCAATATTACTGTATAATATCCAGTACCAATTGTATCTCCTTTAAAATTTCTTACGATGGGAACTATTTTTAGTGAGTTTGATGGAATTAACCACTCCTTCGCTTATATGCTATAAACATACCCTGAATTACACAAAAGAAAACAAAGACGATGATCCCTCCAAAAAAAAAAAAAAAAAAAATAAGAAAAGGGGGAGTACTCTGACAATTTTTCGAATATGGAGTCTTAGAAAATATTTACACAATAAGAGAAATATTTAAAATTATTTCTCTCACAGCGAAATGAACTGCAATATTATTTCAATATAGAAAATCCTAATAGTTTTTTATCATGGCATTTATTATTTAGTAAATTAAAAGATGTGAAGGATTACACTTTTTCAACCTTTTAATTTTTTGCTGTGAAAAATATTGACGGTACCTTTGAATGTCGTAACTGTCCTTAAGAATGAGTTCTATTTAATAAAGTCTTCTTCACTATGCTGGATCTTTATAGCTGATAAACGGTATTTCCTTTTTTCTTCGAAAACTGATTTATTCCCGAATATTCGTGACTCGCAAACGAAATATTGATAATAAACGAAATCTCTGATATTATTCTGTGTATTCCCAATTTGTAATGATAAAAGTTTTTAAGTTAAATTAGAAAGAAGGGTCCCTTTGAGAAGATTTGACCGGTGCTTTGAAAAGATTTTGGTTGTGACACCATAAATAAAACAGCAAATACTTCTGCAGTTTCAAGAAAATTATTTGGGAAGATGCCTCAGAGTGTTTGATGGAATTAGCGTAAGGGAAACCAAACAGTTTCTTTTTCAATTCATTTTCCTTTATGTATTTAATCATATGATAGTCTTTTTAACATATGCTTTGCATTAAAAAATGTCAGAATGAAGAGCAACAAAAGGTTATAAAAAAGGAAATGTTATTCGCTAACCTGTGTAATGTTAGAAACGAACATGCAAACTTAAGATAATCTAAATGCCATGCGGTTGATAAATTATGTCATCTTGAATAATAATGAAGTACACGAATATGAATGCTTATAAAAGTTTTAAAATGAGACGCCATAAACTAAACAGGACCATTTTTGGTGATAAGAAATTCTCCCGTTTAGGTTCATTTTTGGTTCAAGCAATTGTAAAGAATCCTGATATACTTCTTTACAATTGTTTAACATATTGATTTTGATAGAGGTGAACAACTGTACTTATAAATTAATAAGTAATATAATTTTATCTATTTTAATATCATGATGCAATGCTAACATATTTACCTTATTTTAATTTTAGAAGAAATCCTCTGCAGTAGTTTTACCATATTTTTAAAGGTTAGAATGTCATATTTATAATCGCTGACATTAGTATTGCAAAGAGCTCTACAGTTAAAGATACTTTATAAATTTCTTTCACTGAAATTACTTGACACTTTTAGGATTTATACAGTTACAAGGAAAAAAAATATTTTATGTAAAGTGTAAAAAAAGTTATAAGTAATTCTATTTATTTCAAATTTACGTTTATATTCCGAAACTGCGATAACGGTCGAAATGTAGTTCCCCGTTTGGGCAGTACTCTGAAGCAGCGCGGATTTTTTTTTTTTTCAAATTCCAGCACACACACACACAACAGGATGATAAATCTATCGTCCCCTTCCTTCCTTACGTGTAGAAGTATTAGCTGAGGGTAAAGAAAATGCTCCTAATTATAGGTAATTTCAGGTGATAGCTTCCAGTTATGCTGCTTGCAGTTCTGAGAACAATATGCACTCCCTTTCTGCGGTGTTATTAGTTTAAAGAAAGCTAATAATAATAGTGTTTCAAATCATATTAAGAGACTACTTCCCTTCACCGAGAAGTGTTTCATTACTTGAGGTAAAATGTTTTTGAGTGATTTGTTAGGTGTATGAAGGCAGACTCTTCTGCTTTTATGGTTATAGGTAGAAGAACCAAAGAACAGTTTGTACGAATACCTATTCAGTGACATTAACTGATAGGAATGAAAAAAAAAATCTAAGAAATTGCATCACTCTTAAATGTGAATCCACCACTAACGTACACGTCATTATAAATAAATCGTGTTATATGACACAGTCAAAATTTCGATTATTCAATTTTCTCGCAGATATCTACCGTGAGAGAAATTCAAACAAGACAAAAGTGAAATCAAATCCAACAAATGTTTTTCATACTTTTAGACGTAAAAATCGGAAGTCACAATTAATTAGAATTTTAACATTAGGAAAACATTTAAAGATACCTATAAAAAATTGTCTAAGATATTTTATTCATTTGACCTGTCTAAAAATAATATAATAGATACATTTTATCAAACATTTTTATGAATAAATAAATAGTATTCTAATAAACAATTAGGAGGAGAGGAATTTCAAAACTATATTACAAAAGTTCCTCCGTGAGTTGTTAGGCAAACATGCATGAATTGTTTACAAGACAGTTTGGGGTCTTATTAATAAAAATCATCACATCTAAGTATATCGATCAGCACACCTGTAAGGAAAGAGAAAGCTTTGGTTTGATGCCTCAACTGGCCGAAAGTACTTTCAGTGAAGAAAAAATTGATCAAAAAGAAATGGGTTAGATCTGTTCATACGGGTAACCGCAGAGTAAATTATATTTTTAAACGCTTTAAAATTTTTTTCATACATTAAAAGTTACTACCACGTTTTCTTTTAATATTTTTAACAGCAGGGCAAAAATCTGTTATTTTATAAACCATAACACCTTTTACTTTCATTTTTCTTTGAAATAAAACGGTCTATTTACAGCAGTAAAGAAAAAAACATATATTTGCGTATTAATATCATTATTACATTATAACAATTCAATTTCACTTCAAATATTGTTTGTTTTTTGTTGTCTAATACTGAGGCATTCGCCTTTTGTTATTCCCCGCAATTTGCTGACTTCTTTATTATGGGAGCACCGTATAGGTGAGCCAGCATTGCTCCCTATGCAAGGAACGACACGGAAACGACCAAGTCATATTCGGTATTTGAAACCAAGCACCCTGCGTGGCAACTCAGAACGCTAACCACTACACCATGTGTTTGGATATTTTAACTGCATTAACAGGACATTACGAAGTTGTTTTCCAAATGACAATCAAATATATTAATGGAAATAGGATCTAAATATTGATTTCTTAAAATCTTTTTTTTTACTGTCACTATTTTTGTTCCTATTGTCGTAAAATATTAAATAAAATGGGTAACAAATAAGTTGAACTTTATATTAACGTGTCTTTACACAGAATAAAAAAAAACCGATTTTAACAAGGCAAAATAACTCTCAATCTATTTCTTAATAGTTTTAATAGCAGTAGAAAGAACGGAAACTCTCCCCTTTCACGGAAAGAGTGGGCATCAAAGCATGACCTTTACATGGTTTATTAAATCAAGTCACCTTTACAAATGTACAGTGTCGGGTTAACATCTCTTCAAAAGCATGTTATGACTCTCTTTTGAAAATCAGATGCAGACATCTTTCTATATATCATACCTTTCCAAACATATAGCTCTCTGACCTCTGGTCTTTTCCTTTGTAAAATATATACTCCTGCCTCAACTCTACCTTCCTTTTTGGCGGTTCCCTCCTGTGCTTTTATCCCCCTAGGCGCCACTAGTTGGTCGTTTTGTCAACACTTGAAAACTGACCAACAAGATCTGCACAATGCACTGACTTCCTATCTCAGCACACTTTCAATTCTTCCGACCGAAAAACCCCTTCGTGTCGGGAGTTCTCCTTTTAGATTGTGTTGATTTACGCTTTTCTCGATACTCTCAATGAATATACACCTTTCTTAGAGAGAGGGTGGTTGGTGCCAGGATGGTTGTCGCCGAGAGTAATCACAGGTAGGTATTTCCCCATTTTATTTAAATTTTCTCTGCGAATATTATGCAATAGAAAGCCAAAGCAGTTAACGCCCCCAAATGGTGAGTTGTTTCAATCATAACGAAATACGATACGTTTAAATTTTACCAAGGACACAAATTGGATTTTAATTCATTATTGTTCTTTATTTCTAACAAATAAACTATAATTTTCCTTACAGCTTGTCATATTCATTGAAAATCTAGTCATTAAGAATAACAGACCAGCACATCACTTCTCATTGAAATTTAAAGTAGAAATAGATTTTCATAAGCGTTTGTAATATATAGCTAATGAATACAAAACTCAAAAAGCCGGGGTTTTATCCCAGATATTTCGTTCCTTCACCACACGAGTTGAAAAGATGTTCATGTTTGGTGAATGTTAAGGGAACGGTGGACATTAAAGTTTACTTTCCTTACTTTTCCTCATAGAGATACGAAATTTTGTACATATACACATTTCACTATAAATAAATAGAATACCTTAAAAGAAATTTCCAATCTCATTATAATTTTAAGATTTTTAAAAAAAATATAAATTTATAAACAAAATTTTAAAATGTCCTTGCTACTTAATTTTTTAGATATTTCCTCGATTTTGCATTTTAATCTCTTTAAACTGTATAACAAGCAAATCTGGGTATCAATTATTTAATCCCTTGAATAGTTAATTTTTGAGAGATTTTTTTCTGAATTCCGTCCCGATTTTCATCAAAATTTTGCCTTTTAAAAAGTTATAAATCAAATTTAACTACCTTAATGAAGTCGAATTGTAAAATGCATACCCAATTTTTTTGTAAACAGCATCAGGATTCTTCTTTATCAATTTTATGAATTTTGAACAAAAATTAAGTAGCATGGAGCATTTGAAAAATCTAAAAACCTTGGAAAATCTGTTTTGAGAAAAACAGATTTAAAATTTATTACTTCACTTACCCATTATAAATTACTTTGTAGAAGCTTCCCAAATGATTTTTTGCTTGAAAAAAATTATTTTGGTACTAATAATCTACAGAAATATATATATTTTTTACAATAACACATTCAGTATTACAGTGACGAGATTTGCTCAAATAAAGGTCCACCGTTCCCTTAAGTAAAACAATGTGTCTGTGATAGGACATCTCGTGTGTTAAGCCTAAAATATAATTTGTTGAGTCTCGATGACGCACACAATTTTATATATACTCGCATACACATATTTATTAACTAATTTTATAAAACCTATTCCCCAGTAAGGCTGTGTATTTTTAGAAACCAGAATGATTCAGGTAGGCGTGATGTATTATTTTCAGATGTCAAAATAACTGTCGAACCCAAAAAAATTATAATTTAAAATTTAATCCATTTTATAAAGCTATTAAAATTACCTTATAAAAACACTACACGGAATACATGCTGTGAAATCATTTATTTTTGTCAGCTAGACAACAAACTGCCGCTTTAAGAGGAGAATCAAATTTTTGTTATAGCCATTTGTCACGTCTGGGATGGATAAGTGTGCATGTCACTTTGAATTATAACCTTCAGTGACATACACACAACAATTAATGAACCATTAAGTTTTTTGTGTTGTTTGAGGCTCCTTAGTTTCATTGTTTTCCCTGTCATCAATTTTATTAACCCATTTACAGCAAGGATGTATTTTGTTTTTAATTTCTAAACTCTCAAACTTCTTTCATTCTTATGAACAAAATCGTCGAATTCAGGAACCCGTATGCTAGATAAATTGCCCCTCGACACCTCCTATCCATTTAACATGGACTTCCTGGAACCTGATAATGCAGAATAAAAAGAAAATCACAAATAATATCTCCCGCGTGATTAAATGGGTGAATGACAAATTGAGGTTTGAGGCTGGGAGCCAATGAGAAGAGAGATGAGATAATTGAAGAAATAAAGATATAATTAATCAAAATCTATAGTGGGCACTGTGCGCGTTGACAGACATCTCTATTTGGAGCCTGCCAAGTGAAACGTGCCAGTAAGTCTGTCTAGGTGAGTAACCTTTAAACCATCCTGAAGAAAAGGCCTTTCTCAATCTCCAGGTGCATTCGCGAACAGAAGGTCACATCCAAAAATCATGCCAGATTGTTTGTCCATCATGTATGTAACCGCTGACCCTCTTCATCGAGAAATAAAGATTTTAAAGAAATGCAAGGTCGTAACACATTAAGATAACGTAAGCAAAGTGTAATTAACAGTAAGTTATTATCTTAATCCTTATGCCGTGATTCTGTAACATACTAGTCGAATTAAGCACATTTGCATAACACAAATAGACTACGCAAAAGGGGAATTTTACTTTCCTTGGTAAAAATGTAAAACTAAAAAAATTGTTAGTTTTTATTTTCTTACCTTTTCAACAGAGATATTTAGAATCGATAAAATAGAGAAAAATCACACAAAGCAAAGTAGCTATTTATGTTTGTTGCATACCGGAAATTATCGTATTTACGCATGCCTATAGGCCGAACTTTTATTCCATAAAATAGGTTGGTAAACATGGGGTGCGGCTTATACACGGAATTTTAAAATTAAATATTAAACACTCCTTAGTTTAGAATATTTTGCTACCATAAAACATTAGTATCTATATACCTTACAACCTATTGCATTCAGACCCGATTAAAATAGTTTTATGTACCTATTCATTATCATTTGACATTTAATCACCGTTGCCGCTGTCAGATGATGTCTTCGTGCGGAATAATTCCTAAGTGTACTAGTTTATATATATAAAACAGTTCCGTAACTGACTGATTCACTCACTGACTGACTGACATACAACGCACAGGCCAAACCGCTGGACCTAAAGGGCTGAAATTTTGTATGGCGATTCTTCTTATAGTGTAGGGGTGCACTAAGAAAGATTTTTGAAAAATTCTTCTTAGATTTTTTAAAATTAAATTTTTAAGCTGTTTTAGTAACTTTTTTTAAGTTTGCATTTAAAATAATAATTTGAGGGTTATAAAATTTATATCACGAGAAAGATCATAAAAATTTCTTTAAAATGAGATCTTTTTCGAATCTTTACCTCCATTTTCTTGATTTTTGGTGAACGATTAATTTTTAGAATTTAATTTATTAAATGTTGATCACATGATTTCTTTTTCTGATAAATTTATCGTCACGTGCATAACAACTAAATAGACAAAAAAAAAAATTTTTTTTTCCTTGCTAATGCGGCAAACGATTGAACATTATCCAAAAAAATATTAAAATACAGTAAAAGATATTACGTTCCTCAAACTGTACTATATTAACTGTACTATATTCTTTAGCATGTCCTATTAGATTTAATTTGAATATTTTCTTCTACATTGTTTTGTCTATAAAAATATCCCTTACGATTTTTTATAAATATATTTTTTGGCTTTTTTTACATCAATTGTATACATTGATCGTCGTATTTATTATAAATGTATATATATATATATATATATTTATTTTTTTGACATTAATTGCATACATCGACCGTTGTATTTAATTTGAATGTACTCCGTAGCGAAGTGCGGGTTTTCAACTAGTATATATATAATCATTTTTACACTGTAGTTTCACCACTATCAACTAAGGCTGTACCTGATATTGTTAGGGGAGCATTGAACTCCAAGGAATATACGACATTGCTACATTTCGTAGAAAATACATTTCACATTGCTACATTAGAGAACGATGCTACTTTGAGTCTACAACGAAATTGAAAAAAAAAAAAATCCCCAAATTTTTTCTCAAATTTCAGGTGCGGCTTATACACGCACGCGGCCTATACACGAGAAAATACGGTAACAGCCAGGACTTACCCCTGTAGGACAACTAAATTGGAATATTAGATATATTAAATATTTCTCAAGGGGGACTTTTATCTTGAAATGCAGTGCAGTATTAAAGTCTTTCTCTGAGGTATTTTGTAGTGAAAAAAAGTAAATAAAAATATGAATGTACGCATGTAAAAAAGATAAATACAATTTGCATGTTTATCATGAGAGTGCCAAAAATAATTTTTTTAACACGGGAGAATCCATTCAGTAATGCGATAGTTGAATAATTTACAGGAGAAACTGAAAAGATTTCAAGAGGCTTTGGGAAGACAACTACATGTTCGCTTTTAAATATTTATTTTATTCAAGAATAGAATTTAATGCTTCACGGACGACCCTATTGTCTTTCCACTACCTCATTTTTAGATAAGTACATTTTTGGATAAGTTTGCTACTCGTGAGAAAAAAAAAATTTCTTCCCACATTCAATATATTATACTACCATAAACACAAATTGGATAAACGATGCTTAGATATGAAGTGCTAAAATCACTCCATATCTCTATTTATCCTCGAAGAATCGAGGCTAAAGAAGCTTCTTTTTTGCCCACGATAACTGTTTCATGCCATAATGCTTAGACTATATATTTCCCTGTAGATCATATTTATGGCCTACAAACTATCTACCACGAAAGGATTCAATAGATCATTTCCAGCCCTTTTAATAAAATGTTATCAGTAAGTACTTCCTACTGCTTAGCTGTAAATCCAGCGTATTCATCTTATCTACTGTCGGCGCTGCATTCACTGGTTGGTTTTGCTTGACGATGGCCACATGACATATCAGCTTTTTTTATTTCTTTAACCAGCAATTTGCCAAAAGAGACTATGAAAAACCAAGATTTAGTCTCATCTTCTAGGGTGAGAGCATTTTCCGGGCTTTCTGGCTTAAAGTATTGCCGAACGTGTTAATGGACTGTTGTCAGTTGAACAGTAATGGTACGCACTGCCGGTTCAAGTAAGAGTGCGTTTATCTTTGTATGTGATCTGAGGACTATCACAGTACTTATCCCCTAAACACTACCACTCCCGGCGGTGGTGCTTGAGGTTAGCCAGGCTCTTTACTTACGTCAAAATAAACATAGCTGATACGAACGGGGTCATTTCTCGAAGTTAGCTGTAATGTAACCAGCGCATGTTTTTATCTGGGAAAAAGGTTTATAAATTTGCGGCATGTTTTGTAGTAAAGTAATAAGAGGTTTTGTGTTAAAACGAAAATTTACTTATCACACACATTATCTTGAACTCACGCCTTGTCAACACTCAGCTAATTATAGAAAGCCCGATATAGGTATTCACTCTTCCTCAAATACTCAGAAAAACAAGTACTTTAAAATTTTTAAAAAAAACCTGCGCAATTTGCCAAATTCCTTCTTTATAATTTAGAAGAAAGGGATTCTTAACAAAATTTCATTTTTGTGCTATTACACAAATTTATAAAGCAAAACTTTTTTAGTTAGTATTTTGATTATATGATATACTCTCTTTTGATTATATATATATATATATATATATACAGTCGAACCTCCATATGAGGCGTTGAAAGGCAAAGTGGTGTAAGTCACATTTTCAACTTTTTCCATTTGGGGGCAAATATGTAATCTCCATGTTCAATTTATAGTGGAATTGTAAATAGTTATTATTTGCAATATTGTAATAATTGTTATGAATTATAATTTGTTCAATTTATAATGAAATTTTTTGTAGTTTTTGCAGTTAAACTCTTTTGACTTACACCACTTGACTTACTGACTTACACCATTTTGCCTTTCACCGCCTCATATATCGAACTTCCCTATATCGAAATTTTCTATATATCGAACTCTTAGCAAATCTCCATGTTCATTACATAGAAAAATGTTTTCTATATATCGAAAAAATCTCTATATATCGAAATTTTTTTCAAGACAAATATTGGGAGATTTTATTCCACTTTAGAATAAAATCTCCCAATTTTTGGCATTTGAAACAATACGTCGTGCACTTCAATTAACGGAAAATGTTCTTGATGAAGCTTTTAGTGGACTGAGTAAATACGAACATTTCTTTGAACTTTCCGCAAAACTAACTGTTCAGCAAGATATTAGTAGTTTTTTTTTAAAGAATGTAACTGTGATCATTGTAACCACTGTCTGCACTATTGTTTTTTTTTTTTGAAAGATATGTAGTAATCAATAAATCTTTTATATTAATTCATTTTTTAGTTATTAACTTTCATTTAATGGGATTCGCATATAAATTAGAAATGGAGTTTCGTATACGAAAATTAGCTTTCATTTTTTTTTTAGAAGAATTATGAAAACTAAGCTCAATTCTATATATCGAAATTTCTATATATCGAATTTTTTTCGCGCAATTTGCTACTTCGATATATGGAGGTTCGACTGTATATATATATATATATATATATATATATATATATATATATATATATATATATATATATATATATATATATATATATTGCTGCTACAAATTAAAATATAGTATTTTCATATTACTGGGCATCGTTCTGTATATCTTAGAATGTTCATAAAACTGCAACGTTGAACTTAATTTGTGCACGTTAAATTATAGAGAAATCCTCAGGACAAAGTACTTGCCCTATTAGAAAAAATTTACCGAGAAATTTATTTTTTTTATATTCAGATTTTATTGTAACATATAACAACGACGAGGCTTAAGTTGGATTGACATGACAGTTTTTACAGTATTCTTGTCTATAGAGAAATGTAATAGCATTAAAATGCTCAATAGTTTTCAAAGTTAACCATTAGCAAGGTAAGATCGCTAAATAATATACCAAGGAAATTTTCCAGAATATATCTATTATTTCCCACAGCATGCAGGGATCATATATTATTCTTAAACTTTCAATGAAATAATTTTGCTAAAATAACAATGTCTTTCAGATGCATGAGCAAATTATGTTTATTTTTTTTCTTCACAGTTTTTAATTATGAGCAGAACACTAAATTTATACGGAAAATTTGTTTGAGCTTTCGCTGTTTAGAGTTTCTGCTTTGTTAAACATTTCAGAAATCGCCGAAGAAAAACAAGCCAACAGAGATATTTTTAAAAATCAAGTTAGTGGGTATACAATCTTCTTACTTAAAATCATCTGTGTATTGATATTGTCTGCATAGGCATTTATTTTAAATGTAGCTGACTTCTTGTATCTTTAAAAATTTTTTATTTCCTATTGTCTACAGTAAAAGCGACATATTCTAAAAATGACAATTTTTTGAGCATTCTTGGCGAGTAGGCGCTAAATTGTGGGCACCGAATCTCACGAATTTCAACCTGTAACACATTCGCTTCATTTTTGAGAATATCCCTCTTTTGAATCCCTTGAGAGTGACAATGGAAACCATTTAGCACCGCGGAAACGGAGGTCATCCACGGTCGAGTGGACACCGCCTAATGCTAAACCCTGCGTACAAACGAACGGATTGTTTCGTTGAAGGGGACGCATGATTAATTGCTGCTCGCTCTCGCTTTTAAGAGCCTCGATATTATTGCAGTGTTTAGGAACTGCTGAAGAACTTTCAATCAGTTCACTAAGAAAATATTGATCTTTTTGGTAATAAGAATGGCTAAATGGCTTATTTGAAACTATATAATGTCTAGGGTAACCGAAATCTCTTTAAAAAATACTTTATTGCTTGTGCTGGAGTAATTACACTTTCAATATTCCTTAAACGGAAAGCTTTCCCTATTATACATAAATTTTACTTATTGAAAAAGCTCTTGCTTTTAAGAGACTCGATATTATTGCAGTGTTTAGGAACTGCTGAAGAACTTTCAATCAGTTCACTAAGAAAATATTGATCTTTTTGGTAATAAGAATGGCTAAATGGCTTATTTGAAACTATATAATGTCTAGGGTAACCGAAATCTCTTTAAAAAATACTTTATTGCTTGTGCTGGAGTAATTACACTTTCAATATTCCTTAAACGGAAAGCTTTCCCTATTATACATAAATTTTACTTATTGAAAAGGCTCTTGCTTTTAAGAGACTCGATATTATTGCAGTGTTTAGGAACTGCTGAAGAACTTTCAATCAGTTCACTAAGAAAATATTGATCTTTTTGGTAATAAGAATGGCTAAATGGCTTATTTGAAACTATATAATGTCTAGGGTAACCGAAATCTCTTTCAAAAATACTTTATTGCTTGTGCTGGAGTAATTACACTTTCAATATTTCTTAAACGGAAAGCTTTCCCTATTATACATAAATTTTACTTATTGAAAAGGCTCTTGCTTTTAAGAGCATCGATATTATTGAAGTGTTTAGGAACTGCTGAAGAACTTTCAATCAGTTCACTAAGAAAATATTGATCTTTTTGGTAATAAGAATGGCTAAATGGCTTACTTGAAACTATATAATGTCTAGGGTAACCGAAATATCTTTCAAAAATACTTTATTGCTTGTGCTGGAGTAATTACACTTTCAATATTCCTTAAACGGAAAGCTTTCCCTATTATACATAAATTTTACTTATTCTTTTAAGGGGAAAAGGGACCTTTAAATTCGAATTTTTTAATTTACAGTTTTTAATTCTATAAACAAATTGAAATAATTAATTTTCTATTTTACTACATTGAAAACCCTTAAAATTCGAAATAAGGAATTTTTGGCAGAATAATTGCTGTTCTTCAAAAATAATTTCAAAACTGCTAACGTTTTTAAAAATGCACATTCTATATTAACTAAAATCCTTAAATTTTGTATCATAAGTTTACCATATGTATGTAAATATAGACGTGCATTTTTTATTTTTGTATGAATAAAAAGTCTTATATATGTATATTTAAATTCTGCCAGCTATTTTTTCATGTTTTTTTTATGTTTTTACTTTAATTTATAGTCTATAAATTTGAAAAATATTTGTGATTTTAAAGAATTATGCACAGTTTAGTGACAATCACTTCAATTAACAATGCTGAGAAATTTGGAAGATGTCAGAAGAAAATGAATACGCGTGGAGCTTTTAGATAAATTTTAACATTTTTGAAGAATTTTTTGATAAACAGGTCTTCTTCCTCCACAAAATACTTATTTGTGAATTCAAAGTATCTTCAGTGCAGTAGAAAAGAATATTAATTATACTCATAGTGTATATAGAGTAAAATATTGAAATTTAAAGAAGAACGATATTGAAGGTCCCCTGTTCCCTTAAGGGGATGGTGGACTTTCAAATTACCAAAAATCGAGCAAAAATTGGATTTTTTTTGGGGGGTGTATTAATATTTTAAAAACATGTAAATATTGGAATGAAATGCATTTAAAATGTGTAGTGAAAAGAAAAATGAAAAATTGGTGGCTTTAGAGTAGTAAGTATTAAAGGTAGATAAAAAATTTTCTTTTAAATGACTTTTTCTCAAAATGAGAAATTTCCAGATTTGCAAGTCTTTAAAATGCTCCTCGCGTCATAATTTTTGACGAAATTTTATGAAATTTATAATAAAGATTCCTGTAATACATAAAAATAAAGTTATGTATCCATTTTAGGATTCGAGGTCATTTAGGTTATAAAAGTTTAACTTTAGTGTAGAAAAGTACAAAAATTTCGCGAAAATTCAGAGTACAAGCATAAAAATATTTTCTAAAAATTAACTACTCAACGAAAGTACAAAAAAATACATAACGTTGTTCAGAATGTATTTATAAGCAATATAAATGCAAAATTAAGGGGAAAAGTTTAAAATGGAGTCGCAAGGAGCATTTTGAAGAAGGGTAATTTAATTTAAATTTTTTAATTATAAAATATTTTTTTAAAAATATTTATAAAATTTTATAAGGTGTTTAATGTTGTTATACTTTAATGAATATATATACAAAATTTCATATCTCTGTGGTAAAAATTTCAAAAATCGTTTTGAAAGGTCCACCATCCCCTTAATAGCAAATATCCCGAAATGTACTAAAGATCTCAAAACATGACAGCATTTTGATCACTTCACAATTCTAGATTCCTCGAGCAGAAACCAGGGCCAACCACAGCGGGTACAAGGGCTGTACAGGGGTCAGTACACTGGCCGTTCAGTGTAGATTAAATAACTATTGCAATGAACTTTTCAAAATGAATTTTATGTACCAAGAATTTTCTTTACATTGTCTGTGACTATGGAAAGTGCTGAACTTTCATTTCGTAAATTAAAGCTAGCAAAAATTACGTTCGTCCAGCAAGACATGTAGAAAGATTAAATGCGTTTGCTGTATTAAGTATCGAAAAAGACATTATTAAAAATTGCAAACTTTCTTATTTTATTAATGATATGGCAATTCAAAAATCACACAATTATTTGTTTTCTTTTTCTTTTATTTTCTTTACTATTGTTACTATTATGCTTTTTTCCATGAAAAGATGTCATGCTTTTTTACCGTCGAGAAATTGTTTGGGGACCCAAAATGTTTTTTGCACCCGCGCCCCTTTATAAGTGTAAGCCAGCCCTGCGAAGAATTTCTTGGTTTTAACATTCAATTATTCAATATATAATCTTCTTTCTTTATGTATATACTAGCTGAAAACCCGCACTTCGCTACGGAATACATTCAAATTAAATACAACGGTCAATGTATGCAATTAATGCAAAAATATATATATATATATATATATATATATATTTATAATAAATACATCAATATATAAAATTGATGTAGAAAAAAATATATTTATAAAAAAATCGTAAGGGATATTTTTATAGACAAAATAATGTCCAATCGTCTGCCGCATTAGCAAGAAAAAAAATATTTTTTTTGTCTATTTAGTTGTTATGCACGTGACGATAAATTTATTGAAAGTACCAGAAAAAGAAATCACGTTATTGGCATTTAATAAATTAAATTCTGAAAATGAATCTTTAAAAATTCACCAAAAATCAGAAAATGGAGGTAAAGATTCGAAAATGATTTCATTTTAAAGGAACTTTTATGATCTTTCTCGTGATATACATTGTATAACCCTCCAATTATTATTTTAAATGCCAACTTAAAAAAAGTTACTAAAACAGCTTAAAAATTTAATTTTAAAAAATCTAAGAAGAATTTTTTAAAAATCTCTCTTAGTGCACCCCTACACTATAAGAAGAATAGCCATGCAAAATTTCAGCCCTTTAGGTCCAGCGGTCTGTGCGTTGTATGTCAGTCAGTGAATCAGTTACGGAACTGTTTTATATAGAGAGAGCTGCGGGATTGAACGTCACTATGGATGAAATTCATATAATTTTTTATTTTTTTAATTTATATTCTCTTTTCTCTTTTGTTACCTCAAAATACAGAAATTTAAAAAGAATTTGATAAAAGTGCGAGTGAGTATCCCATGTAAGTTTTCAATTCCGCATCTTTAACACATTGGAGAAAAGAATGGGGTTCCCTTCTATTACTCCAAAGTACTATTAACACAAGCCTACCGCCAGTTATGAGATCCTGGCTCTCCAGCTTACTACCAGGGAGAGGGGAGGTCAGACTAGGCAAAAGTCAAGGTTATTTATTCCCTGCACGTGCTTTCCGGGATCGAATGACTCCACTGACCCACGGAAGCGGGTCAAAGAGTGTCCAGCAGCAGTAACAGCCAGACCCCGATTTTCCATTAGCCCAGTAGGCCCGGGTCTAGGGTCCCCCGAATGTTGGGGGGCCCCCAAACTTTTATTTTAAAAGAAAAAATTCCCAATTCAATTTTTTTTTTAATTTTACCTTTTTAATAGCAATTTTTTTCAATTCCTACTATTAGTTCACACTCTCCCTTTATATATCTTGTTCAAATTTTCAATTGTTAATAAAATACTTTTATTCACCCACTCAAGTTCAAATACATTTTTTTAAACTTGTAGTGGATGACACTTGATGTTAATACAGTTTTTTTTACAAATATTAATTCATTAATTAAATTTAATTAATTAATTTTAGTTTTATAAAAAAAATCCTCTTATATAAGATATTTAGCAGGATATAAATTTAGGAAACTAAAGTAAAATTATAACTAAAATAAAATTTTTCTTTGTTGACCTAAATAGGAATTGACTTTAAATTTTTTTTTTTTTATATTACTTGTTTTATATATCCTTACAAATTTGATTGATAGGTCCGTCATATCTATAGTTATATGTATAGTTCATCATATGTATGTTATAAAGGATTAATAAGGTTTTCTGGTTGCATTGTATTGGTGTTTTAATGATGAAGTTAATATGTTGTCTTGCTTTTTGTTATTTGATAATGTTCGAGGCTTCTACGCTTCAAATAGCCAATTCTTGGTAAAATGTTACTTTCACAATGATTCATGATTATTTTTTTTGTGAGTCAAATTTGGAAAATTTACACCCACGTCAGTGTTGGGGGGGGGGGGGGACCATCCCGAGTTGTGCCTTTAGTCAAGAAGTTTCTAAATGGCAACAGCTGATGTCAGTTTCAGTCCAGGTAAGTTCAGTTCAGTTCATGTAATATGCAAGAAACTAAAAGTGAAGACTGAAAAAGACATCTTTTCTCATAACCTCAGGCCATGATTCATCAGTAAAGGCGTAACTGACGCAAATAAAATTTTTGCCATTGCACAAAATGTGAAATAGTTTTATATCTGTTTGCACGGGGACATTCAAATTAAAGCAAAAAATTTCACAATTGGAATAGTCTGTGACAGCATTTTATCATATTTTCCTGATTTTTGATTTGATTTTTTTTTTTGTTACATTTCGAAAATAATAATAATATGCAAGGGAGCCAATGCTGGTCCAGAGAGAGGAGTATCATAATGTCTTACGCAGACCTCCTTCCCTGAATTGAGGTTTATTGTTTTGTTGAGTCTGACGTAATAAAAGGGTTATGATGAAATCATTTTTAATAACCCCCCCCCCCCCTCCAAAATACATATGTTGCATTTACAACAGGATTGAGAATGATACAATATATTCCTTTTGAAAATATTGGGATTTAAAGCGTATATATATATAAGCTGAAACCCGCACTTCGCTACGGAGTACATTCAAATTAAATACAACGGTCAATGTATGCAATTAATGCCAAAATATATATATATTTTAATAAATACGACGATCAATGTATACAATTGATGTAATATATATATATATATATATATATAGTTATAAAAGAATCGTAACGGATATTTATTTTTTTTTGGATAATATCCAATCGTCTGCTGCATTAGAAAGAAAAAAAATATTTTTTTCTCTATTTAGTTGTTATGCCCGTGACGATAAATTTTTTAAAGTACCAGAAAAAGAAATCACGTGATCAGCATTTAATAAATCAAACTCTAAAAACCAATCTTTAAAAATTCACCAAATATCAGAAAATCGAGGAAAAGATTCGAAAAAGATTTCATTTTAAAGGAATTTTTATGATCTTTCTCAAGATAAAAATTTTATTACCCTCAAATTATTATTTCAAATGCAAACTTAAAAAAAGTTACAAAAACAGCTTAAAAATTTAATTTAAAAAAATCTAAGAAGAATTTTTTTAAAAACTTTCTTAGTGCACCCCTACACTATAAGAAGAATCGCCATGCAAAATTTCAGTCCTTTAGGTCCAGCGGTTTAGTCTGCGCGTTATATGTCAGTGAGTCAGTCAGTAACGGAACTGTTTTATATATATAGATATATACTAGATAGTACCCTTCAAAACGACGGTAAATAATTGAACAGTTCCAATAAAAAAAAGGTTCATAACCTTGTTAAAATATTAGAAATTTTTACAGAATATTAGCTGTTTTTCAATAAGATGTTATAATTAAAAATGTTATAATAATCCGAGATAGTATAATCTGAGTTAATAATTTAAAAAAAGTCTTTCTTCTTGGAAAGAAAAGCATGCTTACCGCTGATTTTTCAATCCGACTTCCACAATCTAACTAATATGCTATAAATATGCTGTGTATAAATATATTAAACAAAAATAAAATATATAAACTAAAGAAAATCACACAAAAAACACATTAAAAAATCACACAAATTACTCACGTGCAAAAAAATTTTGCAGCCTATTTCAATAAAAAAGAATAAATTCAAATTTAGCAATCCAATTCAATCTATTCCAATTAAATATAAATATATTATATATTCATGTATTACGCTATATACATGTATAAATAGGCTGTGGGGCGGGGGGGGGGGGGTATTCCAAATTATTGATGAAGAGAGGTACCTAAAGAGAGATGCCGGAATGCCGTTCCGGCACGTTCCGCCTCAAATCTAGCTCTGTATATATATATATATATATATATATTATATATTATACATATATAGGGTGTTTCAGCACAGCGGTTACAAACTTTCACGAGAGATAGAGTTCACCTAGACTATGGGAAATCACATAGCAATATTGTGGGAGCATTTTAAAATTTTCCAGTTCGGGTGTTGCCCTGTATTTAAATTCAAACTGTAATAACTCGGCCCCTAATTGTCGTAGAGAGATGCGGTTTGTACCAAAGGACTGCATTCGATCTCCTCTTTCAGAAAATGATCTTGACTCATTTGACCTTGAAAAATAAAATAAAAAGGAAATTCTGGGTGGTGCAATAGACGCTTGTGTTTTGTGTCGTCACTACAGCGCCAGGAAAGCGTTTCCGACCATGCAGTGTTATGTGATTTCCCATCGTCTAGGTGTACAGAATCTCTCCTGAAAGTTTGTAACCACCGTGCTGAAACACCCTGTATATATAGTCAAATAATTTTAAATCAAACGATAAGCTTATATAAGTGTGAAATAACCTACAGCGTAATTGGATCTCTATTATCTAAAACTGCTGTATTTATTTTCCGCAGTAAATCAAGATATTGTTACACAATTTGAGTCTTCAAAAAATTGAGGATTTTGGAACTCAATGCATGTTTGCTTTTTTCAGTCTAATGTAGGTCCTGGCTTCGAAATTTGTTTCATATCATTTTGTTAACGAGATCATAGCAACCGTACTATATTTCTCTTTCAGAATATATATGGAACATAGGCAGAACTGAAAGAACAGAATTTGAAAATGATTCTTTTATCTGTTACTTTATATCACCTCAGATGAATTTATGTTCTCCCAGTTTCAAACAGTATTATCATATCATGTGATATTAGGTATGTTATCTACAGAGACTCGTGTAATAGAGGGTATGAAAGGGGTGTAAAAAGTAAAATTTGGTATAGTCTTTTCTACAGCGATTATGATCTAGGTTGCTTACGCTTCTAATTTTTTATACAAAACATAGCTAGAATTAAAATATGTAAAGAGTGGTAATATTGTCTGTACTAGAATTATTTCTGTGTTTCAAAGTTGTTGTATGCTCAAAGATAGTTGGGAAAAATTTTTGCTGTCTAAACTTGAACTCTAACTTGCTATCTAAAATTCTTAAACTTTATGAATAGTAATTGAATTCAAATTGCATATTTAAAAAATAATAAGATATGGAAAATATGATTTATGTTTTCAATATTTTTTTTTCTAATTCAGTCTAAAAATCAAGTCACATCGAATATTAATATAAAGTACGTGATGTTGTGTTTAAAAATACTAATAACTCAGTGTTCGTAAGTAGACTATAAATTTAAAGGACAAAATATTCGAGAAGTATTGGGAGAAAAAAAAAATTATCTTGGAAAACCGTATATTTAAAAGAAGTCAATTAGAATCAGATTTCTGTCAAATACAGAGGATCGAGAGAGAGTAATTTTAAAAGTTAAGTATAAAATTATTTGACATTAAATTAAAAATCAGAGAATAAACAAGTTTAAACAAGGGGAAAAATATCATTTAAGAAGTGTTCTCCCGATATTTTTGTTCTATTAAATATCCTTCCAAATTCACTAGACAAAAAATAATTCAACTGATGTATCCCCTTCTTCTAAGAAAAACATTCTCAATTAGTATTGACGTGCGGATTTTAACTAAATGTTTCAACGTAAAGATATTACTCTCTATCCTTTTCAAACGTTTGACATTTGGACAACATTAAACAGAAGTGTTGCTGAAGTGAGCTTTAGATAAATCAGTTGCGAAAGGTATACAGTCATATACAAATACCTTGCTCGGACTAATATATCTTGGCTTGTTTATCAAAACACAGATTCTAACGTTTACAAAACCCTCCGTACCGCAGACACTCCTGTTATCGTTCTAAACTATGGAGTCAACGTTAAAACCATAGAGTTCATTTGGTTTATCTAATTTCGTTCGAGAGACCATCTTATGTTTCGGGAGGTATCGGGTTTCGAACCTCGAAAACTCGGCAACGTAATTGTCAATTTCGAGTCTTGAAAGCGGCGAGTTAGACCAGCCTAATCGTTGCCTGGGGGGGGGGGGGGGATAGATAAAGGGCCACACACATTTTGACTCTTTTGCAAACAGAAACACTGATAGAACCACTTACGTAGGCATACCTTAAAGCTCAAAATTATCTTTAATATACTAGAGTCAGACGAAATTATCGGCAATTATTCAATACTAAGAGATAAAATAGGAATAATTTGTAAAAACTTCTATTTTAGTAGGAGATAGAATGTTTCTCATAAACGCTCGATGACGTAGTGGTTAAAAGCTTCAAGATACCACACCACAGGTCCAGGGTTCGACCCTGCGACTGAGCAAGGTCGACTCAGCCTTTCATCCCTTGAGTGGGTCGATAAAATAAGGACCAAGCATGCTTGGGAACTAACTCTGGGGTCCCGCGTCAGGATGACCACCTGACCGAGACATATGCTGTATGGCACCCCAAGCCCACGGTCAAGAAAGCGGATATGGGCACCACCAGCCTTGGTCGACGTTGACTGTTGTGCCATGAGTTTAGTTTAGAATGTTTCTCACACTACTTTGTGTTGACAAAGAACTCAACTTATTAGGAGTTCTTAATCAGAACGAATAAACCTTAATGTTCTTTGTAGGCTCTACAGTAATGATAATATTAATATTATAAATCAACCTATAATATACGATCTAAAAGAATATGTCAACTGAGTTAGAAGAGAAAATGCTCTGCAAAAATTCCCCTGAAATGTTTGTGACTAAAAACAAATAAACTTGTGACGACAATAATTAAATTTTTCTGTTCTATCAGTTTATGTTTTCTTAGTCTGAACTTTATTTTTCTATTTTTCTTTAGGATTTCCAGCAGGTGATGTCACAGGCAGTCAGCAAAATATTTTGTGAGATGTTAGGATGGAAAAGTGTTGGATTCTAACACCAGTCACTTTGAACCACAGACTAATCGGTGGGTTCGAGACTAATAGTCCTATGATAGAAGCTGTTGCAGCAGTTTGTAAATTTTTTATGATACGCGGCAGTTGTGTAAAGCCACCACTGAAAGAGGAGGAAGTTAATTAGCTATTTGAAACCTGTGGATTAAACATGCAGTAATAGAATTCCATTTTTGTGAGGACTGTAATGCAGCGATTATGAATCTGCAAAGGAAGTTTACAGTTGTAGGCCAGGGGAATTGTTTATTACGAAATAGACATTATTCAGGAACAGACTTTTGCGGATAAGCTCTTTTGTAGGTTTTATAATAATACGATATATCGGAATAATTTTAGAAAAAAAAGGAAGAGAATAATGCAGTTATATACCCATTAATAAAATAATAAAAAACATAAATTTACAAAAAGTAGTTTTCCTGTCATTTATATCTCCATCAGTATAAATCTATAGCAAAATAATAATAATAATAAATAAATAAAATAAAAATAAATAATAATAATAATAATAATAAATAAAAATAATAAATAATAATAATAATAATAATATTAATAATAATAATAAACCAGCCTTGAGATATGGACGTTTTATCTTAGGCTTTGCATACTGCATGCTGGTGAGCATGTTACTATATTTCCTCAATTGTGCAAACGTCGTTAAATGACAAATGATATATTTACTAAGTGACATAATTTAAAGGAAATCACTGACAACTTCAAATTAAAGTGGTATACATATAACACGGGTAGATAAGAATTTTTTTTGTAGTTATCTCTTAAAAATTCTAACAAATGGGACTTTAACCTTTCATGTACCTCTTTTAAATAAAACATAAAGGGGAGTTCGTTCTTACCCCTAATTTGCAGCTTTATCATCGACTGGCCCAGAGACTCTTTGGAAAAGACCTTTCAACTCATACCCTGATGGAAAAAATATAGGGTAGGATTTGAACTCCCTGCTAAACAGCGGTTTCCCTAAATGTCGGTAAATAGCCCTTTAGACGATTATGCGGAATGTGAGGGTTTTCAAAAATGATAGGGTGTTTGGTTCAATTTGACAGGGACTAAACTTTCAACCATAGTTTCAACCACGGAAACAAAATACTCCTTTTAAAAACGAATACTTCTTTTTTAGAAAAAAAAAATCTATTTTTTTTTCTGAGAATTTTCAAAAATGCCAGACTGTAAAATAGATGAATGAAATAGGTGGTTTAAAGAAAGGATAATAACTATTAAACCAATGATAAGATATTCATTTTGATAAACTCATTTCAAACGCTTGATTAACATGCTTTTACACCATTTTTTTTAGTATTTAAATTCACAATCCCTTCAACTCTGTAATTTTTCCAACTTAAAAAGAAAATTTTATATATAATATATAAACACTTTTTGTTTAAAAAAGAGATTTAACACACACACATTCAAGTATAGCAAACATGGAGAAGATAATTATTGATCTAAACAACGATCCCTATTTAGACTCATTTTCCTCGCAAAATTTAGATATCCTCTCACAAGTACTCTTTAGGAGCAATAGATATTTCTGCTATAAATCAAGGATTTTTGTTTTGTTTGATTTTGTAAATTTGAAGAAACCCGTGGTACAGCTTCAATACACGACCTCTTACCCTAGATATGCCTTATCCATTGTTGTTATTCACTTTGTATATAACGTTTCTACCAAATAGAAATGTCTGTTCAATGCATAATCTGTCCTCTTCCTATTCAAAACAATTTCATTACTGAAATTGTTTTAAGTAAGGGAGAAGAATAGACGAGTGCCAGTCCCCTATCTCTTAAGGGGACAGTGGACCTTCAAACCTAACTCTTTTTGTTTTCAATGGATTTACTTGAAATTTTAATATGTGATTAGTACCATAGATATGTAAAAGTGGTTAAAATTTGATGATGAAATATTAATAATTTATGATTTAGGAATTATTAATTATATCAAAAATTGGCCTCATTAAAAATGTTCCATGAGCATTTCCTTCGCATATAATATGGTAATTTTTATTTACAGGATACCTTATAGAACTAACAATAAAACTTACTGCTTATTTTAAGCATTCATTAAAAATATAAAGAGAAAAAATGATAACAGTGAAAACACCCCTTGTTATTACGCAAAATACCTATAAATCATCTCTTCAAGTACAAAATTTAGAAATTCTGAGCTACGAAGCATAATTATTTTCAATAAGATTTATTTGATATACAGTTAAGTATATAAAACTTAAATTTCAAAGCAATACGATAATTAGAAATGCACCCGGAGCAGTTTGAATATTCGTATGACATGAAAATTTTTATTTTGAGAAAAACACATTTAAAGTTATTGCTATTAGTAACCACATAATATCTAAATTAAATACAAATGCCTATAACTAGGAAAGTAATCGCAGAAATTAAAAATTATTTTTGCAACACATTCCTACTCGTCCGCAGTTTCACAGTTCAATAAAATAAAAAAAAATCGAATTTTTGGACAAATTTCACAATTTTGAAAGTCCACTGTCCCCTTAAAATATGCTCTAAATCTGTGGACACCTTCCCCTTAAACTTTACTACATGTTTGATCTCAAGTCCATCTCAAAAATGACAGAATTAGTACTCAATTTTTGAACTTTCATTTAACCCGTATTGCACATTGTTGTGAAGCATCGGGTATGAAAATTAATTTTGAAAGGTTCTCTCGTCGGCGACTGTTAGGGGCTTTTTCGGCAGCGTCGGAAGCTACATCAAAGAACAATTTTGGCGGTGGTTTTCAGGCAGGTGAGTACATTATTGCTTCGGGGCCAAAGGGGAACTCACTTCTAGTTCTTTAAACCTTCAACGAAGGGGGAGGATACTAATTAATCAACTCGAATAATTACTAGTTCTTGATCAGTTCATTCACTACTTCGTAAAAGGATGGTGGTTTCTACTCGGTTATTATAGTGTTTGAGCTTGCTTTTTAGAATGTTAATAGCGGTGTAAATCGACATCTAATTTAAGGTTTGGGGATCTATGTTCCTTCAAAGTGTGGTCGCTTCAGAAAAAGCGGAAGTTTAAAGATACCGTTATTAGGAAACTGAACATTGAACAAAGAAGTCTGAATAAGGAGAAGTAGATTTTTTGTCGGATGGCTACCAGAATGAAGTTAAGCAATCGACCTAGTAATAAATTTGTGGCTTATATTATTTACGAGGCTGAACGAATTAAAAATTGCTCCGTTTCTTTTCTGTTTGGATTGGAGGAAAAGGTTTATAAAGTTTATTTGATAAAAAAAAAGTTTAGATTTAATTGGATACCTGTGCTTGTTTTTGATATTATATATTTATATTGATAGATAGCTTATAGCATGATTTAGCTTATAAAATTTCAAAGCTGTATATATGTGATGGCGATTTGATTTTATATCCATAAAGGCCATTAATAAGTTCACTAACCCCATGAATTTTAGTTTGAAGGTAGAAAGGAAAGTTCTCAGACCTGATCACTTGAAAAATTATTTATCCTATTACTTGTACAAATTTCAGCGACATCTTTTTTTCTCTCTTTGTATTTTCAAAGCTTATTTTGCACACGTCTTATTCGTCTGAAATTTTCTACTACTGCATTTACGTGCTAAGATTTTTTTTGTTATAAACAAAGGGGTAACTTCCATACTTAATGTTTTTAACGCTCATTCTACTGATGAGATGAAGAGTAAACTAGTATTTAGGCCGCAAAGGATTTTTCCGTGTATACTTTTTTGCTAAACCCGTAATGAAGCAGAAGTTACACGCAGTTTGAAATTCTGAAATTAGTAGTTTCATTAAACAAAATATAACGGCAAATATCCATAAACGAAAAAAAAAAAAAGTTCCCGTCCCATTCTTGAGACCTTCCCTTTTTTTCTCGCTCCCGTGGGTCCATTTTCACCCTCTCTAGCTTATCAATTGTAACGGGTTTGCATTCCATCTGGGGAGAGTTGATAATTCGGGACCCTCTTTTATCGAAGCAGATTGAATTATTCGCTCCCCTTTTTCGGCGAGGCCGAAGTGAAAAGCGATGTCAAGTGTTGTACCATCAGAGGATCGGGTGTACACGGGTTGGTATCAGTAGCGTTCGCTCTAACTTCGGGGCGATATTGTGGATTTGGGAGCTATTACGGTTTCAAACGAGATAAGTTTGTATAAACTGTTTCATTTTGATCTGGGTGGTATTCTGGCGGTTTTTGTGTAGTCGGTCTCTGTCTGTCCGCCGCTCGTTGACATATTAATGGACCATACATGTCTGACTTGGTTTATTTTAATTACGAATCAGTTTGATCTGTCTCGGCAACGCACTTTTCCCCGTTGCCTAGAGCAGGGGTTCTCAACCTTTCAGGTTCTATGCCCCCCTTTGAACACTGATGTGAGGTTACGCCTCCCCCCCCCCCCCACAAACACCATATGTGGTCAATACAAGTATAGTACAATCGGAATTTGAAACTGAAGCTGGTTATTAAATGAAAATGTAGAATAGATAATTTCATACGCAAAATTTATTACAACACATATCTTAATTTGGAACATATGAAATCAAAGAATTAAATATAGATCAAATATATTTGAGGTAATCAAGGATCTAGGTGAGGTTAGCATGTAATACCAGTCACTTTCACAACATTAATGAGGGGCTGGCACAGTTTGTCCTTGACAAGTTTTTGAATATTCGGTTGTAACTGTGACAAAGCACACCTCAGGTCACTTTCAACATCCAGACGTACGAAAATTATCGTATTTTTACAATTACGACAATTATCGTGTTTGTGTTCGCATGTCGAAAATACGTTACGGTTACATTGTGACCGCAAAATTGAGTATAATAAATTACAGTTAGTTTTACTTTTTATTTTACATTTTTATACTCACGCCTCCCTTGAAATTCTTCTACGCCCCCCTAAGGGGGCGCGCCCCCCAGGTTGAGAACCGCTGGCCTAGAGGGTATTACCATTTCACAGTTAATACTTTATTTTTCAAGTTCCAAGAAAAAAATTCTTTGAAGCTTTAAAAGTTTAACGATAATTTTCCTTAGATAATCCTTTTAAAAGCACTAATATTTCGCTGTTTGTACGCTATATTTCGCTGCTATTTTCCTTTTATAAAACGAATTAAATAAATATTCTTGTCATGTTTTAAATTATAGCCCCAAACCCCCATAAATTCGAAGATTCATTTTAAACTTCTTGTCAAATTTTTATAAACTGCGGTGTATACAAAAGAATTTTTTTTTATGAATTTCTCCCACAGAACCATACTATTACCGTAATATTACGGTAATAGTATGGTTCTAATAATTACCGTAATATTACGGTAATTATTAAAATTTGGGGACTGAAAAGGAGAAAAGATAACGTGGAATAATGTTTGTATGTAATAAACTGGTTTTAATTGATTGTTGTTCAAAAGCTAAAGCAATAGCAGCAGCGATATAAGAGATATGATAAAAAATTGTCTTCTGCTTTGACAGAACATAATAGCAGGTCTTTATGTTTTGACAAGTAATTTTCCCATTTGCTCTGTATTTTGCGTTTGTGTTTTAATTTTGTTAAAATAAAATTTAAGAAGGATGGGAAATATTCTATTGAAATATATAAATGAGTGAATAATATGTTGTTGCTAAGGGAATGAAATGCAATTTTTAGAAATTTGATCTTTTTTAAATAAACATTGTTTCACGGTCTCCTTCAATGGTTCAGTAATCTCCATCTACTAAATAAACACAACATACTCTTCTTTCAGATTATTTACGGTTAGAAATATTTTGAAGTTTAGAATTTTTTTGTTTTTTTCAATGTGGCAAACACTTATCTTGAACTCATTCGCCAACACGTAATGCAAATTCTCTTGGCTACTTTTCATGGGAGCTTCCAAAAGGTGAACCTACTTTGTTCACTATGGGGGATACCACAGGATAGTCCCTTGTTTGAACATAAATTTGTTATTTTCAGATGTAGAATCTTTGAAAGTGCTGTAGCAAACTCAAATTATCATTAGCACAAATAAATCTCCACTTGCACAAAGCATAAATAAAATATACATGCCCAGGTTTAAAATACAGCTGGAAGAAAATTATGGGAAGCATCGAGTGCGTTTAAGTCATCTTTTATAGTTTTTAAGAGCACATTACACAGTTATAATTCCTTATTAGTTAATACTTCAGACACTGGGCTTACTTTCCTAAATTACCTGTTGTGTGAGGATACTGCAAAGGAAAATTCATAGTCTATATATATAAAACAGTTCCGTAACTGACTCACTGACTGACATACAACGCACAGACCAAACCACTGGACCTAAAGGGCTGAAATTTTGCATGGCGATTCTTCTTATGGTGTAGGGGTGCACTAAGAGAGATTTTTGAAAAATTCTTCTTAGATTTTTTAAAATTAAATTTTTAAGCTGTTTTAGTAACTTTTTTTAAGTTTGCATTTAAAATAATAATTTAAGGGTTATAAAATTTATATCAAGAGAAAGATCATAAAAATTCCTTTAAAATGAAATCTTTTTCGAATCTTTACCTCTATTTTCTAATTTTGGGCGAATTTTTAAAGATTAATTTTTAGAATTTAATTTATTAAATGCTGATCATGTGATTTCTTTTTCCGGTACTTTAAATAAATTTATCGTCACGTGCATAACAAATAAATAGACAAAAAAAAATTTTTTTCTTGCTAATGCGGCAGACGATTGGACATTATTTTGTCTATAAAAATATCCCTTACGATTTTTTTATAAATATATATATATATTTCTACATCAACTGTATACTATATTGATCGTCGTATTTATTATAAATATATATGTATATTTATTTATATTTTTGGCATTAGTTGCATATATTGACCGTTGTATTTAATTTTAATGTACTCCGTAGCGAAGTGCGAGTTTTCAGCTAGTTTGATTATAAATTGTTTCTGTTATTTATGAATATAAAATCTAGGAAACAACTGTAACAAACTTTGTATAATATCATATACGGATTACCACATTATGCTGTTCCTTTTATAAAACGAATTAAATAAATATTCTTGTAATGTTTTAAATTATTCCCCAAAACGCCCATAAATTCGAAGATTCATTTTAAACTTCTTGTCAAATTTTTATAAACTGTGGTGTATACAAAAGAATATTTTTTTATGAATTTCTCCCACAGAACCATTAATAATGTAATCTCCAATCGAAAACATTTTTAAGTACAACTTGTTCTCCAATAAAAGACTAGGAAAAAAAATATTAATGATTAGGTTTAAAAAAAAATTTTCCTTACTACAATTTTAGAATTTTTTTGAAAAAATAACATTTTTAAGCACTTCATCAAATGCAGTGATTTGGTTCACGGACATTATCGGAGTGCCTTTTACCGCCAGATTGTGGCGCTCCCGCTTGTACAAGGACAAGACCGAGGTTAGGGAGCTGTGTTAGCCCACTTATATGGTGCTCCCATAATAAAGAAGCCAACAAATTCGCGGTGTGGATGGGCGAATATCGTAATAGACAAAGTGCCGGCCAAGTTGGAAATAACAACTTGATCAAATTCCATTATATATATAATAGCCGTTGTCTCTGTATAACACTTCCGGGCTGTACTCATCTTTCAATTGAAGCCCTCAGTAAACAAACAGCCGGTTAGGCTTAATTTCAATTTCAGATGTAGATCAGAATTTTTTCTTACCTAAAAACTAATATCTTGTCCATCAAATCACGTTTGTTCAGCCTATTTTTCTATAAAACATTCAGAACTAAAAAAAATTGGATGCTTTTAGCTGTATATTTAACAGTTTTTTAAAAATCTGTTTACTTTTGCGATGAATTCTGGAAGTAAACAAACTTGAATGTGAATGAATCAAGTAGCTCAAGTATTCATATCGCGTAGTGATCTTTAAAAAACTGGATGGCAGTCTACTACTCCAATCGCATGAAAAACTAAATAAATAAAAAATAATGAAAGGGTTTGCTTTTACAAGGTGTGGATTAAATGCAATATTGTTAGATAATTCGGGATATTTTTTAACTTTCATATACTTTTTCCATTATGACGTCGTTATTAGTATTATGACGTCGAAATGACGGGTTAGCTTCTAGTTCGATATAAAACAGAAATCAAAAGAGAATCTAAAATCAAATTTGCAATAGTGGTTTTTAATTGGACATGTAAAAGATGTATCAAGCCCCAAAATTATTTTTTTAAATAGAAAATGGGAATAAAATTGGGAGATCTGCAGTATTCCAAATTATGTACGCTTGATTTAATGGTTATAAGAACTTTTTCTCGAAATGGCATGAACTTAATACCGGAATAAATTTTAGTCTTATTTTTTATTTTACGGATAAGAAAAACACACATTTTCAACCAGTTCAACAGATCTTCTCAAATGGACATCTTGCGAAATGTTTCACGAGCGTGACGACGTTCAAACCGAAAAAAAGTATAAAGGAACGAATTATGTTGTTGAAAGCCATTATTTCTTTTCGCCAAACTCGAAAACACCACACCTAGGTCTTTCCTTATTAACGCCCCCCCTCCCTCCACTTTCTTTGCTTCGACAACATCCAAACCGAGGTGTAACGAATGCTGTGATAGTCTGCGAAAGCCATAACGAAGAGTGGTAACTGCCTCGGAAGAACGGCGATCCCGACACCCATAAATGTAACTCATTCCCGGGAAGTTCTCCGCTCGTCATCCTTGGCGAATTCGACACTTTCCGACTCGGTCCTGCAGTTGTCCGAGTGATTAGTGTCGACCCTCGTTGGCCTAGACACATTTCACCGGGAAAAGTTCGACATTGGCCCAACCTGTCAATTATGCTTGTGTCCCGGAATCAGATGGCCTAGAACGAGGGTGTATGTCCTGGAATTCCTAGCGGCATGAGGTGGGGGAGCATAGCAGTGATCCCCTCACAAAAATTCGTCTGCATTTAAGGGGGTGGTACGAGTAAATAAATAATATCCTCACGCTGAAAGGATGTAATGACTTCAACCCCCTAATAGGGCTTGTGAGTAGATTCTAGTATCACTTTACTGCTATTTTCCTTGACTGTAATATTTTGTTTTCGGTACTTCGAAGACCTCAAATGGTAATAAAAACCATCCTGGGGCTGACATGATTTGCTGGCTGTAAGATTTTGTTTTCAGTGTTTTGATGGCTCAAATGATGATATATAATATCTTGGTGCTGACATGATTTCATGATGGCAACTTCAGAGCAAGATTTACAAGCAGAACGTAGAAATGATACCCTATCATGTTCCCGGCACATCAGTGACAGAAACATTCCATCACTTAACACACATACTCACACTTACTTTTACATATATACACTCCGACACACAAAAATTTTATATATATATATATATATATATATAAATAATAATAAAATTAACTCTTAGTAGTAATAATAATAAAAAACTAAATAATTAAGGGAATAATAGTCCTAAAATACGGTAACCCAAGTAAGTCTGTAACTGAGAATCCACTACCTCAATGGTTGCAAGTTTTGTGACGTCAGTCATCTTGCGGTTACAAGTTCTTAACTTCCACTCTGACTAGCGCCAGGCTTGGTGTTCTTTGGTTAAGTACTTTTATTCAAACTTAATTCAATTATTAATCAATTCTTCTGTTAATAATGGATTGTATGGTGTCTGAGTGTGTTTATTTTATAGATCATACCTCATCGGAAACAATCCATTGGTTTTTAGACAGTATTGACACCGCTGATGAAGAAATGCTGTCAAAAACCTTATTCATACTTTTCTTTTCATGTTGTTTGTTCCTGGCTGCAAGTAGCTTTAGAGCTATTACTGGTTTTCTCTTTCATCTTATTCTTATTTATATATATATATATATATATATATATATATATATATATATATATATATATATATATATATATATATATATATATTGAGAAAAAAGATGAGTTATATTCTAGGATAAGATCTTTTTATAAATAATATAGACACTCATTGCCTCTGAAACATGTGATCTTCAAGATTAGAAATGAACTATTCTTCGAAAAGGGCAAGAAAAAGAACCTTCAAGAACAGCAAATTAAATCCTCTTCGTGATGTCCCAAATCACTCAAATGGTATATCGAGCCATTTGAGTCTATAATGAGCGCCTAATTGCATGCAAACTACATATTAAAACTAGTCTACAGAAACTCAATACTAATATAGAAACTAATACAGTAAAGTTGTTTATTTTCGAGGATTATATTTCATTGGTTTGGTTTGGAGCGCTATGGTCAATTTTTGCTACACGAGGGCTAATTAGACCTGGACCTACTGCTTAAAGCCGATTCCGAAGGGCTACAAACAACCATGCCAACAGTGGGGCTCGAACCCACTCATATTTTTAATTTTCTTAGTATCAATAAATATATTGAAATTATTATAATTGATTTAATTTACTAGCTTAAAAACACAAAATTAGAATAAAAAATAGATTTTATAGCAATAGTATATATTGAATTAAATATACGTTTAAAACAATGTCGTTGTTATTTCTTTGGAATACAAAAGTTGTTTTAAACTATGCAAAAATGTAGGCAATACCAATCCATGAACGGAAATCTACAAATATTGCTGATAAAACTATTAAGATATACAAGAAGAAGTTTATTCCTGTTTGTAATTTCCACAAGTTTTCTACATGTCATAATTTTCGATATCACGATATACTTATAATCATTCAGACACCACTTATAATGCTTTAACACGATTAATCATATTTCTTACAGACAATAATGTAATTATTCGTACACTAGCTTTATATACCCGACGTTGCACGGGTGTACCTATAATAAAGCTTACTTGTATAATATGTAAATGTGCATTTTATGCCAATCTACACCCCTCTCCACTGGTCAGCATCCCATCAGCATATTATAATAACCTCCTCCCTCCCCCCCATGCTGATGTCAGCATTAAAATGTTTTTTTCAATTTTGATATCCCACTGGATCCCGGCCCTTCGAGGAGTTTGAGGGCTTCCCCGTAAACCCTTGTGAAAATCGCCGGTTTCATAAACAAAGAATTACCTGGCGTTGCCCAGTATAATAAAAATGAATGGAGTTAACCTGAGCTCTAGATGTATACGTACAAACAACCGAAATATATACAATTCACACATACACACACACCTTTCTACACTTCATTTAATTAAGGTTGATCTCTCTCTTTTCCCCTACCACCAATTTGGTGTTCAAAATAGTGATATATAGAAAATATAAATTATTGGATTGTTTCTAGCAATTTTTACAAAATCTAAAGCGAATGTTGAAAAATCGTGACATTGATCGTGTTTGTTACATTTAATCGTGTTTCTTACATTTTAAATCAAGAATCTTATGGATATGATTTCCTTCTTGATGGATATGATTTCCTCCCGCCCTTGGGAAGTCGAATTTTGAAAAATCCTGAAACAAATTTTTAGATATTCGTCTTCCTTTCATTTTAAAGCAAGAATATTATGGATATCTGTTTTCTTCTTCGAGATATGAAGGAATATGTGATAAAACACGTAAAAACACGTTTAGCCCCCCCTCCCCCCTTGGGGGCCGAATTTTGAAAAAACCTGAAATTAGTTTTTAGGTATTCATCTTCCCTACATTTTTAAGCAAGAATCTTATGGATATCAATTTTCTTCTTTGAGATATGAAGGAATATGTAAAAAATACGTTTTGCCCCTCCCCCCGTTGGGGGGCAAATTTTGAAAAATTGCTTTTTAAATGACGCCTTCAGCACAAAAGTAATAAACTCCTAAAATTTGATATCTGTATCTCCAATAGTTTTTGCTGGGCGTTGATACGTGAATAAGTCAGGACTTCCTCCTTTATATATATAGATATACGAGTTGTTTAATAATATTTTTATAAGTAATATGCTATATGACGTATAGAGTCATTTTCTCAATGTTGTCACTCTCTTAAACGTCGAAATCTTTGGGTTTTTTTTTTTGAGAAACATTAGTCCATTTTATTATAATATATTTCGATTCTCTTTGGAATACCCTTCGTATAAATCTGCATTAAATTGACATTAACCTTGTGATAGCATCAGTACAGTCCTTTTTTTACCTTTATCATTATCCACACAACAGAATCTAATCAACTTATAATATGTCTGATTAAATCAGAAGCAGAGGACATATTTCTGTCTTCAGAATATTGCTTTTTCCAGATCAAAAAATCCCTCCAGGTGTGAAAAACTAACGAAATAATCTCATTATAGACAAGCTGAACTTATTTAAAGTTCTCTTGTGGGTATCCATGTTGTTGGTTATGACCATGAAGAGTTGATTACCCGTTTCAATTCAAAACTGGCCTACCTGGGCCTAAATGATCATCAACACTTAACGGAAAAAGATATAACTATTCAAATGTCAGGAGGTTAATGGGACGCTCCTGCCTCTCAGTGTTTCGTTCTTGCAAGTAAGGTTAATACAGAATAATTACAAGATAAAGACATTTTATATACCATGTTTTTAAATTTCGCTATTACGTTAATAGGTTCAATATTACGTTAATAGATGGCGCCTGTAGCGCAGTTACTTTTGGCTGCAGACGCTACTCGTATTTTTACGTAATGAATTTTAAAATATGGAATAAAGATGGCTAAAAGTATTAAAATAATGCATTGTCATCGTGTTCTGAGCTATTCTAAAAGTTTCAAATGTCTAGCTAGTTGGGAAGTTAGTTAAAAATCGATTGCAAGATTTGTACCAGACAAACACACACACACACACAAACAAGAAAGCAAGTTAATAAAAACATGGTAATTGCTTTCTTACAAAGTGTCTTTCCGAAAGGGATTCTCTGGTATAAATCACCATATTGTGGAGTGTGTTGTATTTGTGTTTATAAAAATGATCTTTTTAACAGCTTATCTTTGATAGAAAAAGCTTTCATGTTACGTTTAAATATGACATAGCTGGTCTGCTCACATGCATTAACACAAAAGGTTTTCTATTTATAATTGCAAAAGAATATATAAATGAATAAAAAATCTACTGAAAGGAAAAATAACTATTTTACCTAACTCTAATAGATTTAAATCAAAATTTTTAGTTCCAAATTACTCTATTTGCCTATATAGTAACCACTGAGTTAACAGATTTGAAAACAAGTAATATATATAAAAAAAAAAATTTAAAGTCAATTCCTACTTAGGTCAACAAAGAAAAATTTGAGTGTGAACTAATAGTAGGAATTGAAAAAAAGGATTGCCTGCCAGAACCTTGCCTACTGTGCGAGATTAGGAGGGGGGGGAAAGAGAGAGAAAAAGTTTGTCAAGTTGGGGATTCGATCTCGCAACCTACGGGACGGGAGAAGCCCGCGATACCGCAGTGCTACCGTTTACAAAGTAACAAGAGGGAAATTACTATTCAAGAGCAAGACACGCTCTAGGTCTAAAACTAAAACTGATTAATTAAATTTAATTAATGAATTAATATTTGAAAAAACTGTATTAACATCAAGTGTCATCCACTACAAGTTTAAAAAAATGTATTTGAACTTGAGTGGATGAATAAAAAGTACTTTTATTAACGATTGAAAATTTGAACAAGATATATATGGTCTAAAACTAAAATTGATTAATTAAATTTAATTAATGAATTAATATTTGAAAAAACTGTATTAACATCAAGTGTCATCCACTACAAGTTTAAAAAAAATGTATTTGAACTTGAGTGGATGAATAAAAAATACTTTTATTAACGATTAAAAATTTGAACAAGATATACACTGCTGGTCACTGTAAATGCAACACCCTGAAGAAAACATGCAAATAACATGAAAATTACAACATGCATTAGCGGAGGTGAGATATGCATATGATTAAACTTTCAGCGCAGACGCATATCACGCGCGCCTGTGGCGCCACTTCAAAGCGCTATTTAAGGCTTGGAGATTTCGACGATTTCAAGTTCGGCAATTGTGTTTTTCTTGTGTTTTTTTTCAAAAAAAAAACGATCAATTATGCCTCGTCGAAAACAGCGATCATCTTTTGATCAAGTATCCGAGTTCGACAGAGGAAGGATAGTGGCCTACCGAGATTGTGGATTATCTTTCAGGGAAATCGGTAGTCGTGTTGGACGAAACCAAACAACTGTAATGCGGATATGTGATCGTTGGATGCAGGAGGGTACGACGGACCGGCGTGTTCGATCGCATCCACCTCAGCGCACCACTTCACGTGATGACAAGCAAATAGTGCGCATGGCAGTGACGGATCGCTCAGTCACATCACGAACCATAGTACAGCACATGCAGTCTGTAACGCATCACCAGTGTCTGCGCCTACCATTCGACGCCGTTTACAGCAGAGTGGTCTGTCCGCAAGACGTCCATTGCTTTGTCTACCCTTGACGCAGAACCACAGACGTCTCCGCCGCCAATGGTGCGATGACAGAAGGATGTGGCCGGCAGAATGGAATGAAATTGTCTTTACTGACGAGTCACGCTTCTGTCTGCAACACCACGATGGTCGCATTCGAGTCTGGAGACACTGTGAAGAGAGGATGCTGAACAGCTGCGTTATGCACCGTCACACTGGTCCTGCACGGGGTATTATGGTATGGGGCGGTATTGGATATCACTCTCGCACACCTCTAGTACGCATTGCCGGTACTTTAAACAGCCAGCGCTACATCTCCGAGGTGTTGGAGCCAGTTGTCCTTCCTTACCTTCAGGGCTTGCCCACAGCCATATTTCAACAGGATAATGCGCGACCACACGTGGCACGCATTGTCCAACGGTTCTTCGTCAATCGCCAGATTGAATTGCTTCCCTGACCGCCTCGCTCTCCGGATCTTTCGCCGATAGAAAACATGTGGTCCATGGTTGCTCTACGATTGACCCAGATTCCATCCCCAGTGGCACAGCAGATCAACTTTGGCAACGTGTGGAAGCTGCTTGGTCTGCTGTACCCCAAGAATTCATCCAAAGTCTCTTTGAATCAATGCCGAGGCGTGTGGCAGCGGTGATCTCCAACAATGGTGGCTACTCTGGCTACTGATTTTGGCAGGAACCACACTTCACAGAAGTCTATAAATTTAATCATTTGATACCTGGTTAACATGTTATCTACAAAATAAATTTTGTTGTGATATCTGTTGTCTTTCTTGGTGTTGCAATTTGGGTGGCCAGCAGTGTATATAGAGAGAGTGTGAACTAATAATAGGAATAAAAAAAAAAAAAAGCTTAAAGCTCGATTTTTACATTTTTTCTTCGATATATGAAGAAAATTAATGAATAAAAGCCAACATTTAAGCCATAAGAAAAACACAATTTTTAAAAAGGCAATAACTATATTACCTCTTTACATTCTACGTGTTAAGGGGAATAATAATATATTGTATGAAATAACATTAATTTTTAAATAAAAATTTAATTTTGCAAGTTGTTATGCAAGGTTTAATGGAGAATACCTAAATTACTATTCAGAAATTTATATTTATACCCTATACTAGCAAAATAGTAAAATAAATTTTGTCGTTCACTCATCCACCATACTATTTTAAACACATGAGCAAAATTTTACACATTTTGATACAAAACTTTTGTTAATGTAACATTGTGGTTAGCAATCATCACAATTAAAGTCTAGCTTGAGAAAAAGGAGTTTCAAGTAAGCTTTTAATAACACAACTTCTTACATTTGAAATCCGGAAAATTATATTTATTTGATCTCTGGATAAGCACAGGAGCAAACTTACAGATCGTTAATTCATTAAAAAAAAAAAAAAAAAAAAATTGTATTTCAGCTATATGTTCGATGTTTGGGTGGTCAGCCTTTTTAAACGGGAATGAAACACATAACCCATCAAGGAACAAGAAAAAATCAGATCTAATACTGTGCCACAGTATATTCAATTCAAAAATTCAGTTGATAAGGAAAATTAAAAGTCCACAACTTCCGTGATACAAATTGTTGTAATCACAATGTAAAATGGTGCTTAAGAGTCAATATGAGAATAAATCCTTTTTTTGGCCTGTTCACATAGGAGTCCGTTGCGTTGCGTTAAGGAAAAGATGACGTTGAGGCGAAAATAAACTAATCATATGCCTCCAAAGGATTAGCAATGAAATTTTTAACGCCTATGATTGGTTTATTTTCGTCTCAACGTCATCTTTTCCTTAACGCAACGCAACGGACTCCTATGTGAACAGGCCCTAACTGTCAAATATCAGGCTCCATTCTCGAGTTTTCTGGTTTCCATTTCGCAAACTGTACAGTATTTTCTTTAAGTGGATTTTTCTCACTTGATGCATTTTTGAGTTGTGTCACTTTTCTTGCCGGGGTGCGATTTGTCCAAATGTTATCCTTAGAAGCGCTCAAAAGTACCTGTAAACCATATTTTGTTAGAGATAGTACAGTAAAATGCTAACAACTGCTGTTTTTCGGCTTGAACTTGAAAGCTCCACTACAATCTAAAACTGAACATATAATACAACTTAGCTATAACAGTTTTCCTCTGTTATGTTAACATGTTAACTCAGCACTGAATGGTGCAACGAAATAATTCTTAGATTTCGAAGCGAAATTTAAAGAAATAAAATCAATAAAGAAGACAATGATACTGCATTGCCAACATGCACATGTACATATTACCTTGATTCTTTATCAGCTCTAATATTAATATTAAATTAAGAAAAAAACCAAACCAATATAGCCCGACTAAAATATTAATATATAAATCAAGTGAAGCAAAGAATGTATATTAAGTTTGTAAAAAATTAACAAAAAGAAAATTTATTTCGATAACTAGCCACGGCGTTAACTTGATTCACAAGCATTTTAAATACTTGAAAAAAATGACGGTAATTCAGTTTCTTTCCCAAACCATGTTAGTTCTACCGATACATATGTTCTCAAAGCGAAAACCTTGTCTAAAAGACACGTCAGTGCACCTTTTTATATTTTTAGAAACGTTAATCTTACAAAATATGAGCTCAGTATGCGTGCACACTGGATGCCAATTTATTATGCCGACAGTTTTGCTTCTCTGAAAGCCTTTTTTCTGCTAAAAGCCTCTGTGGGCGGAGCTGTTGCTCTTCTCGGTTAGTTTACTGTTAATCGACAGGTCAGTTTCTTATACCTTTATCCTTGCACAGTTGGAATCGCAAGGGTCAAAGAGGGGTTAGTTGAGTCCAACTCCCTAAGATCCCACACCTCGAGCAAATATATGAGATCTCCAGCTTTCATAGATCTTATCACTCGGGCAAGACAGTTCTTCCCCTACTGTTGTCATTGGTAATAAAGGAAAGAACAACATCTGACAGTTTCAAGTTGAAATCAACGACCCTAAAATTTGGAGTTGTGGCTGAAAATGACTTTGCTGAATGGGATATTGCCAGTTGCATTTATAGATATGTGTGTGCGTGTATGTTTACAGTGAAACGACTTGAAAGAAATTGGTGTTACAAAGAAGTCCATTTTAGTTTTTACTTTAATAAAAGCCATGACTTCAGCACATCCTTCGCAAGGTTATGAAGTTACTATACACATCCTGTTATAGTTATTTAATTAGGATTGTCTTAATTTATGATACAAAGTGAAAAAAAAAACTGTATGTTGTATTTTTATAATTTATATAGTAAGTTCACAGTAGTTTAGTTTTGCTATGCAAAGAATATAACATCAATAACAGAAAAAAAAAAAAGAGAAAGAATCGAGAAGCTAATTAGACATCATGCTCTTTGACATAAAAGGAATATGATTATGTGTTATTCTATGACAAATCAGATTGCAGCCAGCATATGCTAAAAGTCAAAGAACTTCCATCGACAAATCGAATGCAGGTAGGGAGGAAGTTAGGCATAACATCAAAATAATTAGCTTAGTGTGTCTATTAATTTAAATGAGTTAATAAGCCTTATAGGTCATAATATAACAAGGAATCGTTAACACAGTCCTCAAAAAAGAAAGAGTTAGTAAAAGGAAATAAATTAAACATTTTGGGCGATTCTCTTCTTTCCCATTTTGTGTTCAAATTCTTCCAATGTGACGATCACTTGTAACAAATGACGTGCAACCCATTTTCTTGTAAGCTTGCATTAAATATGGTCAATGCTAGGAGGAGAAAATATGACATTTTCTTGGTAAGTAAGAATGACAAGTTTCCCGTCACCTCTGGAGTTGTGCATATTTTGTCAGCACCTCGGCTTTCACCCTGTTGATCTTCAAAGATTTAATACGAGATAAATGGTATCTGAAAGACTAGTTTTAATAATGAAGTAGACATTTGCATATCATTCAAATGAGAAATGACAGTCTCGAAATTGTAACTGCGTGTCATTTTCAGAGGGTTACAGTAGCATTAAATGCTTTGAAAACACTTTCTGGACTTAGAGATAGCTTGAGTTGTCACTTAATGCAGTAAAGGGAACTGGGAGGATAATTTAAGTTATAGAACAGAGACAGAAAAAATAAAAGATCAATTGCATGCTACCATAGCTACAGTTTTATCTTCTTTATCTAGGAACAATAGGACATAATATGTTGTAAGTATCTTAATATACAGCAATACTACACCCAACCGCAAGTCCACAAGCCCACGCACATACACATATAATAACTGAGTATATAATGACTGAGATAACTGTATTGAACAGAGGAAACTATTTTGAACAATTTATATAAGTTTTAATGAATGAATAAAATTCATTATAATATAACTTTTCGGGTGTTAAGCATTTCTTTCCTCAAGAGACACGAATTCATTTTGGATTGAGTCGAGCTTTAATAAAATTTATCTTGAACAAAACCACATTTCAGTTTTCAGCACATAATCAACGCTTCTTCATTTCCACAATATGTTAAAAAATTGAACTGAAAATTGAACTGAAGATTGATGACTCATGAGTTTTTCACACGTTTCCTGTAAGTCACAATTTTCCTAAAAGTTTTCTATTTATATATCTAACATAGTATAACATCACTTCCCACAAAAAGAAAATTACACAAAGAAAAAAAAGGTTGTAATTTTTAACCTTTTTTTTCTGAACTTGAAAATTTTAAGAACTTCTGGAAACTTCTTGATATATTCAGTACTTTTTGAATAATTATTTTTTTAGTTCAAAGTATTTTTGTATGCGATCTCTATCCAGCATAAAAGGGGGAAATGTGTAGAATGAAATTAAAAACTTTCACGATAAAACTCAGTGTTTGTGTTAGTAAAAACAGCTCAAAGTGTTTTAAATTTAAACATTTGTACTGTCTCATAGAATTTTCTCTAACGACGTAAGTGATTATAAAGCCCCATTTATGCAACTTTCAATGAGTTATATTCAATACTACCTTTGACATCTCGATGATGGAATGCCTATATCCCTAAAATACAAAGTAATATAAAAAAAAAAATATTCTGGACAAGATACAACTGGTAAGAATTAGAACAGCACATTCACTGATATCAATTACTTAAAAGTAAAACATTAAATACTTCAAATTCAAACGAAATCGATCGATCAAAAACACTCACTAAATATTTATAAGGAATAAGAGTCCTCTAGTTTAATCGATTCATGGCCTATCAACATGTTTCAAATAAGTTGCTCATGTTTTTGCCCTGTTGTATACAATTAACTTTTGCTTAACCTTTAGCTTACGGGCCCATTTTTCCGATTCCCTCTTTAGAACGGAAAATTTCATATCCTCTTTCTGAGAACGGCCATTAAGGGGGTTATATATACATACATACAACATACATATACATTATATATATATATATACACTATATATATATATATATATATATATATATATATATATATATATATATATATTATATGTGTGTGTGTATTTATGTATGTATATATATATGTATATGTATGATATAAATATATATATATATATATATAAATATATATATATATATATATATATATATATATATATATGTATATGTATGATATATATATATATATATATATATATATATATATATATATATATATATATATATATATATTCATTAATGGGCCCGTATTCTTTGGATACATGCTATCCCACCCCGTAAGGAAAAGGTTAAAATCACATCTAGGTCACGCATGGTAAATGAATGCCAGTGGTAAAATTGTAAAATTTGGTGTAAAGTTAACTTCGTACTTTCCATTTTATTTGTTTTGTTATATGATTTTTATACAACATAGGGAAATTTACGAAAAAAGGATTTTAAAAGATACTGGATTTGTGGCATATTGAAAACAAAAAAGGAATCAGCAATATTTGAAATGTGTATAAAAGAAGTGAAAAAAATTATGAACTCTAAAAACATATTATGCTTTTTAAAGTACCTTTTACGACAACTCTCTGCAATAGGAGACTTTGAAGTGCTTTCTGAACGCAAATAATAAAACCCGTTTGGATAAAATGTTGTTGAAAGACTATTTTATGTGCGATAATTCTCACTTGAAGCTCACATTTTCAAGGAAACACCCATTCACACGGAGCTGCTAACGTCATTGGTGAATAGTCTCAAGTGCTTGACTAATAAAGTTATGCATTCCTTGCAACGAACGGTATGTTAGGTGGGAGGGGAGATTTGGATGTACCAAATGATAAGACAGGCTACAATCTAACTGAAAGTGATCGTTTTAAACAGACGCCATCTTATGGACAAAATGTATATTACTGAATCATTGAGCAGTGAACTTAAAATCCAGTAGGTGAAAAATAGAGGAATGAAATAGGTATGATGTTATAAATAAAGGAACTCAATAATTTTGCTACTTTTTTTACAATTCAACTTTATAAATTAATTTTGAATCATTTCGGCCCAAACATTCATACAATGTTTATGTGACTACAAAATTTGATGACTTTATGATGGCGCATTACCAAAGATAGACTGTATGATCTGGGTTTGTTTCGACTGATCTTATTCAACGTCCATACGTTTTGCAACTTTGTGGTTTCATAAGAAGTGTAACAAAGTTTTGATAAATAAAATTGCTGCAATCTGTTAACTGCAAACCAAGGAAGAAAACTGGAATTATTTGCTCTTGTATTCATTTCATACAAGATATGTGTAATCGAAAGACATGCTGTTCTTCTAATTGCCAATTCAGCATAATCGATTCCACGCTGATTATTCGAGGTGTGCAATAAATATGTCTAGAAAAAACAAAACAAAAAAAACTGTGAACTAGAATTTTTTTAGCAAAGGTTGTCCATCGACGGATAATAACTGAATTAGTTAAACATGCAAGTTTCTCACCCACTGTTGTGTATTTAAAATTATTCGTCGTTTTGAAAAATTCCAAAATTGATAACCTCCGTGATGTACATCCATAATAAGTGCAAGATTTCTAACCACCTATAAGTCAATTGAAATTTCTTGTTTTAATCATAGATTTAATTGAAAAGTGAGTCATTTGTAGAGAATTTCTCGAATTCTTCTTTCCCTTCTTTTGATACCATACCTTTCAAGTAAAGGTAAATAATATGGTTCGTATTTAATTAACTCTTGTTTTGCCATTCAACTCACGATGAAATAAAAATAAATACTCAAAATCTAAGATTTTTCTAAAATCACTCATACGAATATATTTATGCTTGCAAAACACGTAAATCACATACATCACAATAGAGTCCCCGGGCATCTTCATTCTATGCAGAACACTTAGTGTACTAATTGCTCTCTAATTTTATCATACGACAGTGAGCAAATGCAGTTGTCTAGCAAAAAATGGTCTTTTGTCAAAATACACTATCAATGACATCAAACACGCTTGAAATACCCTAAAATAGTCCAAGAATTTTATGCATAATGGGACTTTAGCGACAAAATGTTAATTTTACTGATTTAAGACTGATAAGTTAGAGATCCTTAGGCAAGTGTAACTTAAGGCAGAAAATGCATGAGGCATGCCTACATGCTGAATAAAGCTTACTAATGCTTTCAAAATGCCATTCTTCCATGCTAACACAACATTTAAGGTACTCTGTGAGATATTATAATAAAATTGTATCATTTTGTCAACTCTTTCCCATAGAGGTTTACGCAGTGTGCTAAATAGCTCGTTTAGTGATACGAATATATTGTGGTATACAATGTTACAGAATAATACAATGTTACAAAAGACAATCTTACGCAGACAACACAGTATACAATGTTACAGAAGAATAAATTTATACAGTATATTCTTTCTAAAAACTTCCTAGAACATCTTGAACTATAACACTAGGATTAACTGGAGAGGTGGACATGTTTTCGAAGGAAAATCCTGTTGAAAATAAGAAAGAGTTGAAATTAACAACTCAATGACGTTGCCAAATATTTTGGGATCTCGTATGATTTTTACTTACAGAGAATTTATTCATTATATACCACTAATAGTAAAGTTATGAGGGTATTACACTTTACATTGTAGAAAATGCCAGTTTCTAAATTGCAAATGCTAAACTGCAAAAATCTAAAATTTTAAAAGATTTTTTAGTATAGATATATAGAATTTCTATCTGAATTTCTGTTTCTTGTTTCCAGAGAAATTTATGTATTGAACCCCTCTGATTAAAATTTCCTGCCAAGTCTTACAAATACGCTAGACTTTAAGATTATTCCAACATAGTTAATTCATTCCTAGGTAATTCTCACAAGCTTAAAAGAGATATAATAATGCTGAAGTGTGTATATAATATTGAGTCAATACACAACAAAGGACCGACAGTTTTTTGAAAAATTGTTTAAGGAAGTTAAATATCTATGAAAAAATAAAGAATTTTTTTTAAATGAAAAAAAAATGTAGGCATTAGTTTTTAATTTATTTGAACAGTTTTAAAAGAACTAATGGGGAATCCGTTACAATTCTCGGAAATTTCTTAGAGCTTAACGCTCTTTGGTTCATGTCTATTGAATCTATGCTTAAACGTGCTGGGAAAAAGTTAGGCTCTTTTAAGTCTTCCAGTGAGTAAAAAGGATTCTGTGATCCGTGTGCAATGTTATTTTCAAGAAAAACTTAGATAAACAGAAAGTGATTGGGCGAAAATAGCTTAAAAGTAACTGTTTATTCTTAAAGCCTTCTTAAATTGCGTTTGAAGCAGTGCCACCCAACACGTTCTTGCTGTGTCGGTAAATCAGCAAAGGTGATCGTCCGCCAAAACGTTAAATAAGTAAATCTGCATCTTTTATTGTGGGCGACCATAATCCCCTTCTAAACCGTCAGAAATGGGAAAAGGAATTAAACACACAGGTCTCCTCCAACCACCGATATCGTCTCCCGTCGGGTTACAAGCCTCTAGTCTGATAGGTAAAGAATCGGTGTAACTTCTCAAGGTGTGTGGGCCGCAAGCTACTCAAACTCGAGTGAAACTATTATGAAGCTACCCGGCAGTTTCATGGTCTACCTTTGTAGGGTGTGCAAGGTACAGAAAAAGCTCTCGTTTATTCAGTAATGGATAGCTTTACGATCTATTAGAAAACGGGAATAATTGGTTCTCGCCCTAAGGGGTAGAAGAAATTACTGAGACAATGGCTATATACAATCGAAGCCTTTGACTGATCCCAAAGTGTGTGTGTAATGGAGAAATTCACACTGCGAGGCTTTCAGTGTCAAAGATTTCTCTTTTATATGGCTGTCTGAAGCTGTACGAATTCCTGTAATGCTAGGGAATAACTTTTCCACAAAAGATTTGTATAAGAAAACTAGCTGAATACCTGTGCTTTGCTACGGAGTACATTCAATTTAAATACAACGGTCAGTATATGCAATTAATGCCTATATATATATATATATATATATATATATATATATATATATATATATATATATATATATATATATACACAGTGGAATCTCGATCGATCGTTTTCGGATCCATCGTTTTTCCGTATGTGTCGTTCATTTCAATCGGTCCCTTGAAAAACGATAGATCGAGATTCCACTGTGTATATATATATATATATATATATATATATATATATATATATATATAGTGGAATCTCGATCGATCGTTTTCGGATCCATCGTTTTTCCGTATGTGTCGTTCATTTTATCCAGTCCCAAAGATCATATTGCTTTGTTATGTTTCCGCATCTATCGTTTTCCCGCATTTATCGTTCATTTCAATCGGTCCCTTGAAAAACGATAGATCGAGATTCCACTGTGTATATATATATATATATATATATATATATATATATATATATATATATATAGACAAAATTATAGACAAAATAATGTAGAAGAAAATATTCAAATTAAATACAACGGTCAATGTATGCAATTAATTTGTATGTTTAATACCCATAAAACATACTAATTTGAATTAAATTCTTAAAAAAATTCCATCTCAATTAGTCTAATGGTGAAATTTTCTATTTTACTGTATTTAATATTTTTTTGTCAATTTATTTTGTTGTTATGCATGTGACGCAAAATTAATTTAAAGTATCACAAAAAGAAAAGAAACCACGTAATCAGCATTTAATAAATTAAATTCTAAAAATTAATCTTTGAAATTTCACCAAAAATCAGAAAATGGAGGTAAAGATTCGAAAAAGATTTCATTTTAAACGAATTTTTATGATTTTTTTCGTGATATAAATTTTATAACCCTCAAATTATTATTTTAAATTCAAACTTTAAAAAATGCTACAAAAACAGCTTAAAAATTTAATTAAAAAAATCTAAGAAGATTTTTTCAAAAATCTTTCTTAGTACACCCCTACACTATAAGAAGAATCACCCTGCAAAATTTCAGCCCTTTAGGTCCAGCGGTTTGGTCTGTGCGTTATCTGTCAATCAGTCAGTCAGCCAGTCAGTCAGTTACGGCATTGTTTTATATATATAGATAAACAAGTGTTATTTTCAGAGTAAATCGAGCTATTAATTATACGTCTTTTGTCCAAAGCTATTGCCAAAAGTGAAGAGTTTGCATTTATCATCCCTTTTGAAAAATTAGGGATGATCTGATTAAGAAAAATATGGATATGCTACTTGCATTAATATTTTAGGATAAGCGAAAATATAAAAGAAAAAATATGAAAATTTCACTTCAAAGTATGCATACACAGATGAATGACATGTTATCGATATAGTGAAAACAAACTGAAATTACATTAGCATATTTATGGCAGACGAATACTCGAATGGTAATATAAATAATAGATTCTTTCGTATACTAACTAATAAATACTAGTGAAAAATAAGTTGCAAAACATCCTAAGATTTCAAGGAATAATAAATATGTATAAGTTGATCAAGAGTTACAAACGTGCAACTAAAAGTGGCTATAGCGTCAAATACCCAGATGCTTAAAATTTGAATAACAAATTTGAAGTGAAATTGGATGTTATCTTTTCATCAACTCTTTCTCTCACCTAGAAGTTCATGTGTCATCAAGCAGATAAAGTTTAGAAAATTACACTTCCTTTATTATAGTTTTAAAAGTTAATGCATCTGTCTTAAAGCTTAAATTACAGAAGAGCTGTGCTTTCTCACTAAAAATTTTTACAACTTTTGATTTATATAAAAGAGTAAATGAAAAGAGGAATGGTACAACGTGTGCATACTTTAATAATACAAATAAATGCCATGCAAACTGTAATTAAACTGCTTAAATAAAAATTGCCGGTCAGAAAAAAAATGAAATATGGTATAATAAACAATAATTAGAGTTCTATAATCCAGAGCAATAAAAGTTTGAATATAAAAACAAAATAAATAATTGCCCTCGACCACGGGAAACAGTTATTTTGTTTTCTATAAGAGGTCCTAACTCACAAAAGGCGGAATTCCTTCTCTCCAGGTCACTTTTCACCCATAAAAGGGCTCCCAGGAAGGGCTGAGGGTGGCGAATCTTGAGTAGTGAATAAGAAGGTGGGGTGAAATGTTTTTCTATTGTGAGGTAGACGCTATTAGAAAGAGCGCATAATTGAAGGAGAAAAGAATGTCCACGTTATCGTCCTTTCAAAGAGTCTTCACCTCTTTACAACAGGTGAGGGTAAATTTGTCTTCAGAGGATGCCAGAAACTCGACACCTGAAGACCACCCCTCTGATTTCTCAGATTTTCCTTGCTTGTCAAGAGTGGCTTTTGGTGATAAGTACTTTTTAGTAGTCTTAAGATAGTTCAAATTAATTTAGTAAATATAACAGAAAATTGGTTTAAAAATTCACTGCGCATTACTTCAAAACTAATATGTTGCATTATTATAAAAAAATATCTTTTCCTCGTGAAAATGTCTTTGGACCTATGTTAAAAACTGGGTTGCTTGGGCTATCAACGCGTATAACTGAGTAAACATAAGTAAAGTACATACCATATTAACACAACACTGAAAACTTTTATATTTTGGATAGAAAGCTGAATAAGTCTTATATTTCTGATTTGAATCTCAGTATTTTAAAGCACTTTTCTGCAATATAAGGTTATTATTAAGAACTTTCTTTTTCAATGGAAATTTCTTTAACATACATAAGATATCCTGTACCGAGAGGGATCTTATAAAATTCGTTGGTTTTCTATGGTTCCCATTCCTAATTTAGGTTCTCGCTTCCTATTTTAGGCTTGAATAGCCAACATCCTTCTCTAACTGAGATTCATTTTAGAGACAATTTTACTACCAGATAGAAGATATTGGACTTGTACCGGAATGTAAAACATGTAATTCTTTCACTAACGAAAGAGACTGCTGAGAACGAATGCATCGACTCATTGGAAAGATGGATAAATTCATTGAATTTTGAGCTTTCTTTACGAATGATATTTAACCATGCATAATACAGTTTTTCTTCCTATTTTTTTTATAGAGCAGTTCATTTTTACTTAAAACCAGGATAAAACCTAATCTTAAGTTGGTATGGGATTATTGAGGACTACCACGTTTTCATACAACAATAAATTATCGAAATAGAGGATAAAATGTCTCTCATGACCCAGGTGGCCCAGTTGGCAAGAGCAGCGGGCAAGTGATCTGAACGTCCATGGTTCGATGTTCGTCTCTGCAAATCCACCGCCGTGTTCACTAATGGTGGCCGGGGCGCGTAAAATAGGGCGTGGCTGCAATGTCCTCCAAGTTCTCAAATTTACCTCTGGATGTGCGGGGTCAAGTGTTCCGGTCTCGTCACTTGACTCGATTCAAAATTACGGGACCGGTCATTTAGCCAAGTCGGACTCCGACCTTTGTGGTGCTAGTAATTCAAAACAGGAAACGCCCCTTCATCGCCCACAGCCTTCGGGACTTGATCTGATGTTGCTGTCAGTCAAGTGCCATAAGCAACAACAGTACTCTATAACAAACAAATCGACGCACTGAGAAGGAGTTGTCCAATTGCGACAAAAATTGGTGGATGTGAAGAACATGCACAGAAAACAAACAAAAACAACACCAACAAAAAAGATTAAAATTTCAGAACAATTGAATAATTTATTCCCGAGTTTGATAGCTACAAATTGAGGAAGTGAATACGGCGTTGGTCCACCTCTGGCCTGGATGCAAGCTGTCACCCGGCGTGGCATAGACTGATAAAGTTTCCGGATGATGTCCTGCGACATTTCTTGCCACATTGTCTCCAACTGCCGGGATAAAACGGCAATATTCCGGGATAGTTGCAATCGCCTTCTCCTCACGTCCCAAATGTGTTCTATGGGGGAGAGATCAGGCGACCTAGGGGGCCAAGGAAGTGTTCGGCATGCTTGAAGGCAACACGTGCAGTATGCAGCCGGGCATTATCTTGTTGAAAAGTAAATCTGGGGAGGCGCAAGAGGAACAGCAACAAATCGGGTCGCAGAATGTTGTCTACGTACCGTTGGGCTGTAAGTGTGTCATTAATGACTACCAAAGGGGTCCGGCTATCACAGGAAATGGCACCCCAGACCATAACGCTAGATTTTGGGCCTGTGTGGCGTGCGATAGTAAGGACAGGATCCCGCCGCTGCCCTGGACGTCCGCTGGCCTGGATGCAAGCTGTCACCCGGCGTGGCATAGACTGATAAAGTTTCCGGATGATGTCCTGCGACATTTCTTGTCACATTGTCTCCAACTGCCGAGCTAAAACGGCAATATTCTGGGATAGTTGCAATCGCCTTCCCATCACGTCCCAAATGTGTTCTATGGGGGAGAGATCAGGCGACCTAGGGGGCCAAAGTTGTGTTCGGCATGCTTGAAGGCAAGACGTGCAGTATGCAGCCGGGCATTATCTTGTTGAAAAGTAAATCCGGGGGTAAAAAGTAAATCCTGACGACGTGTCTGGAGACGTCCTGGACGTCTCCAGACACGTCTTCAGGGGTCGTCTTCGGCACCGTAACGGTCAGCGCGAGCGTAGATTCATCTCTCTCAGTGGTCTGTCAATGATCATGTTGGACACTTGTATGCGGGTCACACGTCGGATGGTCACACGTCGGTCGACGAATCTGGTGCTGGGACAGATCTGACAATCACTCTGTCTTCCCGTTCTGTTGTGGTCCTAGATCGATCGCTGCCGCCCTAACGCTTAAATCTGCCTTTGTTGACCCACTCTTCACTGCCAGTATCGTCTAATCGCTGCATCACTTCGACCCAGATGTCGGGCGTTTCTTCGATTTGCCCAACCAGCTTCTTTCTATCCGATGACACGACCTCTTTCAAATTCTGGAATATGCTCGTAATGAGCGCGAATACTACGGAGAGGCATTGTTACAGTTGACTTTAGACATCCGCAGTCGAAATGCAGCAGAAATTTTGAGCATCAGATCGAGAATCGTTCCTGATATGCACCTGCTGCAACGTAGTTCTGATGCGCTGGAGCTCAAGCTATGCATTCGTTGGACACCAAATTTTAATAATTTGCATTTTCGATTAAAACATCTTTGCATACGAAATTTCATTGCAATCGAACGGTTAAAATTAGAGCTCTGGATTACCAATAAACGGTAGACTGAACACCCTATCAAACTGGATCTTCTAAACAGCTGTAACAACATACTAATCCGTTATACTTCGCTGCAAAAATGATAGTCATCACCAACGTGTTAGAAAGCAGTCTTGAATCAAGGTTTCACTTTATTATGAACCACCTAGCAACAACCCGTTGAATGCAGGGTAGAGACCGCAGTGTTGATTGTTGATCGCAAATTTAGGTCTTGTTCACATTGCTTCCGGAAGCGGGCCTCGTTCGCGAGGACATTGTTGATATGACCAGTGAGTCTTTGAAATATCACATGGTCATTGCGTTGAGCTCTGGTATTGATCCAAATTTTTACCGATGATGCTCCGCTCCGGAAGGAATTGAACAAGACCTTATTTTACAGTTTTATAATGACGGAATCAGCCCCACAGCAAAGCAACTGCCCTGGTTTTCTTCAAAATCTGTTAGCGCTTTACATGACTACTCTATTCAATCATAAAAAAGTTTGGAGAGAGGAAAATTTATGGAATCATGTAAAAGAGTATTTCACAGCTGAAGCTCATCAGCCTTAATCAGTACACACAAAAATCCACCAAAGAGGCAGCAAAGTGCCGGAAAAAGCCCGTGTACTACTGAATCAAGTCAGGACACTGCGCCATTTATAGGTAGCAGGCCACAACGGGAGTGCAGCAAAGCACAAGGGGCCACAGAAAAGGAAAAAAAAGTAAACGATTTTTGGAACGAAGTTCTTTTACGCGGCTTACTGTAGAGTGAACGCGCAGGAATCGTCACGTAACGAAAAATCGTTATGCCCCCTTCATAAGAGCTTTTTATCAAGGATTCTGTGGCTGAATGGTTTCGCATCGGACCACGGAGTATTGGACTATCGCTCTACGGACCGAGAGGTCCCTGGTTCAAATCCCCGCACAAGCACTGGCCGTTTCTATTCCCACTCGTTCTTGGAATAGCGCAGTATATATATATACGGGGGCTGTCCGTAAAGTATCCGAATTTAATTTATAACTAAAAAAATATACTGGATATACATACTTCAGTTTAGTCCCCTTCAAAGTATCGTCCTTGAGAAGCAACACACTTAGCCCAACGTTGTTGCCACTCTTGGAAGCAGGATTGGAAGTCGTTCTTTGGAATGGTCAACAGCTGTTCGATTGCTTTTTGTTTGATGGTCGTCACATCCTCAAACCGTCATCCTTTAAGCGTTTTCTTTAGCTTTGGAAATGCGAAAAAGTCGCAAGGAGCGAGGTCTGGTGAGTAGGGAGGTTGCGGGACTTGAACGGTGCCATGTTTGGTTAAAAAATTTTGAACCACATGTGAGGAGTGAGCACGGGCATTATCGTGGTGAAGCATCCATTTCCCAGATTTCCACTTTGCTGGTCGTTTCCTCCTCACGGAATCACGAAGTCGCCTGAGCACATCAAGGTAGAACTCTTTATTAATGGTTTGTCCATCTCTCGATGGTCTGTCCACCTCCTGCAATCTCTCGAACTGTCATTCGTCGATCTGATCGCCCCACAGTACGAACCTGTTCCACTTTGACATCATTTCTCGATGTTGATGGACGCCCTGATCGTGCATCACTTTCCACAGATTCCCTTCCATCTTTAAAACGTCTAAACCATTGAAACACTTGAGTTCGGCCCATAACATCATCACCGTATGCTTTCTTAAGCAAATCGAACGTTTCGGTTGCCGTTTTTCCAATTTTATTACAAAATTTGATGCAAACACGTTGCTCAGTAGATTCCGTCATGATCCAACCCGACACGAGACTTCCACTGCTTTCACTTTTCGTTATTGCTACAAGAGAACCGCGCTTCGCAGTGCTTGGATAATTACCAACATAACAAGTTTACATATGTTTAAACATGCTAATTAGCGAGCGCACGCAGAGCGGTGTCTGTATTATGTTTTATACATTCAGTTCGGATACTTTACGGACAGCCCTCGTATATATATATATATTTATTTATATATATATACTAGCTGAAGTACCCGGCGTTGCCCGGAATTTTAAGAAGGTTTGTTAACCAAAATCAATTTAAAAAATTAACACAGTATAAATTAGCCAAAAAAAAGCATGTGAAATGTTATACATATCTCAGTATTTTGGTAGATGCAGTCTTTCATCCTTGTACCACTAAAAGCTATAAAGTAAAAATGTCAAATTGTGGAATGTTTGTTAACCAAAATCAATTTAAAAAATTAACACAGTATAAATTACATAACCAAAAAAAAAAGCATGTGAAATGTTATACATATCTCAGTATTTTGGTAGATGCAGTCTTTCATCATTGTACCACTAAAAGCTGTAAAGTAAAAATGTCAAATTGTGGAATTTTTGTTATCCAAAATCAATTTAAAATCTAAACAATTTAGCAAGATTTAACCTTCTATGTTTGGAGCAAAAGAAGCTGATAAGTAAAACATAAAATATACATACATTTATAATAAACCACTAAAAGCTGAAAAGGAAAAATGTCAAATTGTCTTTTGGAAAATAAAGCTGAAAAGTAAAAATGTCAATTTGTCGAATGTTTGTTAACCAAAATCAATTTAAAGACTAAACACAGTATAAATAACATAGAAAAATAAGCATGTGAAATGTTATACACCCAAATAATTTTTAAAAAATCCAATATAAAAATATATAAATTTATAATTAACTCCTCAGAATTCATCTAGATTTAACCTTTCATCTTTGGAGCAAAAGAAGCTGAAAAGTAAAACATAAAATATATACATTTATAATAAACCATTAAAAGCTGAAAAGGAAAAAATGTCAAATTGTCTCTTGGAAAGTTAAGAGTTTTAAAAAGTAAAGCTGAAAAGTAAAAATGTCATTTTGTCGAATGTTTGTTAAACAAAATTGATTAAAAAAGTAAACACAGCATAAATAACATTTAAAAAAAAAAACATGTGAAATGCTATACACATCTCAGAATTTTAGTAGATTCAGCCTTTCATTTTTCAAGTTTAAATTAAAAATGTCAAATTGTCTAATGTTTGTTAACAAAAAGTAATTTAAAAACTAAACACAGTATAAATAACATAGATTTAATAACAGTATAAATATCATGAAATATATACAGTTATAATAAATCACTAAAAGCTTAAAAGTAAAAATGTCTAATTGTCCATATAAATACCTCCATAAATGCAGGATTCTGTAGCCAAAAAAATATATAAATAAAGTATTAAAGTATTTGTTAAAGGCACTGACTGATGAAAAAATTAACAGAAATCTGCAGTTTGGGCTACACGCACCATAAATGCAAGATTCTGTAGCAATAATAGAAACATTCTGTCCTTATTAAACTCCATATAAATCTCTGTTCAATTAAACTGATCCAAATATCATCTGAAGTACCTTCATAAACTATGTTTCTCGTTTCTTGATTCGGGGTTCAATATGAATGTTTGTTAACCAAAGTCAACTTAAAAACTAAACACAGTATAAATAGCATAGGAAAAAAACATGTGAAATGTTATACACATCTCAGAATTTAGATAGATTCAGCCTTTCATCACTAAAAGCTGAAAAGTAAAATTGTCAAATTGTCTTTTGCCTTGTGAACTCTGCATGAAAAATTAAACATAGTATAAAAAAGGGATGGGAAATGTCATACACATCAATACTAAAAAACAACGAATAAATTTTGGTTCGAATTTGACTCTTAGTGTGCTTCAAAATAGTTGAAACTCTTGAAAATAGTTGTTCTCAGATGTACGTGCTTCCAAACGTTGATGACCAGAATAACGCTTGACTATGCAGTGCAGGATATTTATATCTGGGCAGGTATGATTTATGAGTACAACAAAGAGACTCGATTGAATTTCTCTTTAAGTTAAATGTCAGATTGCAACTCTATGCATTCCATTTGACAATTTGCTAGCATTATATCTATATCGACTGTAAATAGAATAGAAAACATGCAAAAACAAAAATTGTTTATTTTCCCCGAAGTCCTGAAATCAATTTTAAATTCTTGTACTAAATCGGAAAGTAGGGCTGCGTATTTAATAACATTTTTAGAATTGTGCTTGGGAAATTAAAATAGTAGCATTAAGATTTTTATGCAGTTATAGGCATTTTAGCTAAATTTCAATAAAAATTACTTCAAATTGACCAATTTATAGAAAAAGTATGCTATTTACAGTTAAGTTTTTGTTTCTTTTTTTTAATTTTTAAGTGCTATTTTACCATAAAGCACCAAAAAAAACCTTTAAAAAATCATTTTTTAAAACAAACAAATGGAATAGCTAAACACAAACATAGTTAACCGTAAATAAATCGCAAAACTGTGCTTAAGTTTAGACTGATTCCTTTTAGTTAAGATATACTAATTTTTATGCTTTTAAAAGTACATCGTGAATTATAAAATTAAGAACAATATAAAATACAGTAACGGATTATTGCTTCTTTTAGGAAACAACAAAACAATGTTTCAAATTCAAACTTGTGTAACTACTGCCACTCGCTGCTACTGTCGTCTGATGAGCAAAAAAAAAAAAAAAAATTAAATAATTCAATATTATTCTGATTTTTCACGCTAGTGGAAAAAATGCCACGCCCACTTTAGAGTCACTTGAAATAATTAAACACACACAAATATATAAATTACACAAAAGGTTTTTTTTTTTTTAATTCTGTAATGTGTCTAAATCTCCACTATGGAAATATATCGGAGAATTCCATCATTTTAATAAGAAATTTCTAAAATGAAAATAGCAACAAATAACGTCTGTTTATAATCTGAAGACGATGTTAATTTCACTGAAATGTTTTAAAATATAAATTTTAGATAAGAAATATTTAACGCATTTACTACGCATTACATCGTTTCAATAAGAAATGTCTGAAATGAAAATGGCAACAGAGAACGTTTGTTTACAAAATAACTCGGCGAAAATAAACGACGATCGTTAATCGAAATGTCTTAAAGTATAAAATCTGACTTGAAAGATTATTATTTTCCTTTATTATTCTGGTTTAATATATAACTTGAAACTTTTTGATTTTATTTATTTTTATCTTTTCGCTCGCTGTCAGCTAAACCTAACGTGGACGCCATATTCAGAGGGATGATGCCACAAAGTGTAACAGCTTACATTTAGTTTCAAAATTGTGGTTTTATATTAATTAAAAATCAACGGTAATTAATTTCGATTTTTGAAGTTCTTCAGACCCTCGGCTGTTTTTAAAGACGCCTGTATTTAAAATTTCACGATCGTTGCTCCTAAACTGTGGATTTCTATACAATTACAGAGATACAAACATTCATTTTTATATATTAGATATAATCAATAGAAATCTACATATTAAATCACGTTTAGAGTTGAAAAAAAAAACGTAAGGAACTTCGTACCTGACGGGGGACACAATTTTTTTTTTCTTTTTTACTTATGTCCCTTGGTGGAGAGCATCTCCAATTTTGCCTAATGGGCAATACAAGAGTCGGAGTCCGATGTGAGAAATTTTTCACTAATTAAAGTGAATTTCATTTTATAAACTCGATCTCAATTTCACGCTTTAAACATTAAAATGATAACACAAGAACACACTACAATTGTGGTTATGGTAACCATATCAATACGAAAACTGCCAAAATTAGAAAACTGTGAACAAAGGGATTTTGTAGCGTTTTATAACACAGACATGGACAAGATTTAGTTCAAGAAATCAATTCATTAACAGAATGGATTTTGAACGAAAAAGATATAATTTATACTCAAGGTATATTACAATATATATTAAATAACAATTACAATGAGCTTCTCTCAAGTATATATTACCTGTACTAAGAATTTTCTTTACTTTGTCTGTGACTATAGCGGGTGCATAGTGTTATTTTAGTAAACTGAAGCTAATTAAAAATTACCTTCGTTCAACAATGTAAGAAGAATGATTAAATGCACTTGCTGTATTAAATATCGAGAAAGGTATTGTTAAAAATTGGTATTTTTTACTAACATTATTACTAATATGGCAATAAAAAAAGTTCCACATTTAAACATGGAAATGTGTATTTGTGTATTTCTTTTTTAATTTTCTCTGTTATTGTTATAATTTCTCTTTATTCTTGAAAAGATGTCATGCTTTTTTACCGTTCAGAATATGCTCTCCGAAAATATTTTTTTGGTTCGGGCTCCTTTATAGACAAGGTCGTTCCAATTCAACAGATTGCAGTGACATCGAGGAACATATAACACGTATGTTTATACCAATTGCTCTAGTAAAAAGAATTCAGGACAAATACATCGCTAAAAGATTCAAGTTTTTATAAATTTGCAAGATTTCTTTCTACATAAGTTAGTTGCTTAAAAAAAGAATTATTTTTCTTAACAAAACTTTCACGTTTGTTAAAAAGGACCTCTAAAGTCTGTTTCGTTAGTCAAACATATGAGATATCAGTGACCAGATGTTTATCAATATGACTATTTCTGCCCTCTGAAAGCAGTCTGGCATATGTTCCTCACTCCGACGTTACCTTTCCCCAATTTGTACCATGTTTTTATTAACTTGCTTTCTTGTTTGTTTGTGTGTTTGTGTGTGTGTTTGTCCAGTACAAATCTTGCAATCGATTTTTAACTAACTTTCCGACTAGCTAGACATTTGAAACTTTAAGAATAGCTCAGAACACGATGACAATGCATTTTTTAAATACTTTTAGCCATCTTTAAGCAGAATAAAATAAATTTTCAGTTATTTTCAGTTAGTTTTGTTTTGTAGACTGGTGCAGCCATCTGTCGGCCGGAACTGGAACGAAAAAATAAACGCAAGTTAACTTCCAATTAACTTCATTTTCTTTCAAGTTGATGGGATAATTCATCAAAAAGATTTTTAAAAAGTATTTATTAATACACAGAATTGTCAAGTTTATATGATTCAACAGAAAATTTAAAAACATGGTATACAAAAAGTTCTTTTTATCTTGTAATTATTGTTGCTGTTTTGGATTTTTGGAGGTAATAATGAAAAATGAGAAGTATCAGCCAAAATGGTTTAAACTATTTTTTTCATATTTTTTTCTCATACGAAATTATAAAACGGTTAGAATGGAAAGTCTGTAGCATAGTTTAGCAATAGCTAGTTCCAGACTACTGTAATCTTAAAAAGGTTCTATTCGTTAAACGTAATGTTTAATTTTGGCTCAAAATATGGGACAGATTGCAATCCGAATTTTATATTTAGAACATTAATGAAACTAGAAGTTTTAATTTTTATTAACTCCCTGATAGTTTAAACCTTCATTAGTCTATTAATATTACTATGAGTAGAAAGGAGTAACTTTTAAGAATTTACACTTCTGATTTTCCATGTTCTTTCACAATTTTTTTGGTACCGGTTTTCCCATATTCAAAATAATTACAATTTATTTACCAAACATAACCTAATACATTATCAGAGCTATAATAGCAATAGAAGCAATTTCGACTTTTATTTTTCAAGTGTGTATGAAAGTAAGAACACATTTTCTTAGGTCTGTCTTCTTCATTGCTTCTGCTAGTGACGCGAAAACAATTTGCAGACAGATTAAAGCCCGCAACTCTGAAGAAAGGCAAATAATAAACAGAGCGATTTATATCATGAATTATTGCCAATAATGCCTATATTTCTTCTCCTAAATATTACTACTGACAAAAGTAATGTTTTCCTCATATTTTTTGCTCGAAGACAAGTAAGACTATATTTTTTTACTACTTTCTAATACAAGTAGGAAGTTCTAATGAAGTTTGTGTAGTAATGTTTTACTCTCTTTTAATCTAAAGATTACAGTCAATTGATACATTACAGGTTTCTTAATTAAAAAAATTTACACCCTGTATTCAACAATATGCCATTAAATTTTTACGACATGTTTGAAACATACTTAAGCCTTTGATTTAAAATAATCGTATTTTTTAGAAGAATATTTTGTCAACGTATTTATAAATTGATTTTTTCCCTTCTGTATATATGGAAGGGATGATCTTATTCAAAATGGATACAGAAATACGTATTATTCAGAATTCAGTTTGGATATTTCATAGTAGAAAGACTGAAGTTTTAGACTTTTTTTTTTGAGTGTTTCATGCATGTGATCAAAATCTCTTGAGTAGACATTTTGGTACATCATTTATACACACATTAATACAAAGAGAAACATAGTTTTTGATAAAGTTATTACATATAGGAGAAAAATAAAAACGAGAGTGTGTTAGGAGTATTAGGAATTGATAGGATGCTGTATAACTTATTAAATTCTTTATAAAATAAGGGAATAATATTAATTTGTGTATTGGAAATAAGGAAATATTTTTTAAAAATATTTAATCAAGTATAAAGCTTAATAAATCAACTTTTGCTCTTTCTTTGAATAAATTCTTCGATTTTCCAGTTGTAATTTATTAAAAGATGATATGACACTGAAACCGAGCAATAGCTTGGCATTGAACCTAATTGTACAAATTGATAACATTGCATGGCGATATTCATGAATTTATAACATAGAATTTTTGTTATTAAATCTGTCGGATATCAAATAAAATGAACGAAGATTGTTACTGACAGTTCCCAACCAAATTCTAATGCATGAAAAATCGAAACCGATTTTGCTATACAAAATGAATGATGACGAGAAAATGAGATTAATGTAAGAATGCGAATGGACTTAACGTTTTCATTATAGTACAATCACAGCAAGTTTTATAAAATCACGATTCACTTAACTAAGTGGCAATTCATGGTACATCTGAGGTTAATTTTATATTCCGCACCCAAAATTAGAGCATTTAGTATTTTCTTGTCAAAAATCCTGCTTAGACATGGCTGTTTTTGAGTGGCTCTCGCATACACGAGAATCGAAAGTGAAGGATCTCCAAGATGAAGTTTTTCTCAATTACCTAAGTTAATTGCTTAGTCTAATCAGCCATGTCACACACGGATGTCTGAGAGGAAAATTCGGTAAAATATTTAAGGAAAATAATAATTTGCTTGTGAAAATAGAAACATTTGCAAAATCTACATTGACTCTGCTTCCATTCCATTCTCCCTTTACCTTGAACCCTACAATAAGTTGTTACTGGAATTAAACAAAAAAACTATTGTTATCCAGGTTGAAATTTTAACCACCGCACTGCCAAGTCATTTAATAGTCATTTCGATTGATCCTCAAAAAAATCTTACAAGGGACAGAATAAACTATCAATTAGCAAGGTTTTGAAATTGGGAAAGTTTATTTGTTATGTGCGGTATTAAGTTAATGTTTGTCCAGCTTAGATGAAAAATCACATTAAGTCATGAAGACAATATCAGCAAAGTGGCTAGTAGGCAGGTTATCGGAGCGCTAAACTCATCTTTTGCTACTCGAGTGCTAAACAAACTGGGACTAACAGCGATCCCGAATATCAACAATTACCGCACGCCGACTGCGGGATTCAAACCCCCAGACTATTATACAAACTAGAAGGTAACCCGTCATTTTGACGTCATAATACTAATAATGACGTCATAATGGAAAAAGTATATGAAAGTTAAAAAATATCCCGAATTATCTAACAATATTGCATTTAATCCACACCTTGTAAAAGCAAACCCTTTCATTATTATTTTTATTTATTTAGTTTTTCATGCGATTGGAGTAGTAGATTGCCATCCAGTTTTTTACAGCTCACTACGCGATATGAATACTTGAGCTACTTGATTCATTCACATTCAAGTTTGTTTACTTTCAGAATTCATCGCAAAAGTAAACAGATTTTTAAAAACTGTTAATATACAGCTAAAAGCATCCAATTTTTTTTAGTTCTGAATGTTTTATAGAAAAATAGGCTGAACAAACGTGATTTGATGGAAAAGATATTAGTTTTTAGGTAAGAAAAAATTCTGATCCACATCTGAAATTGAAATTAAGCCTAACCGGCTGTTTGTTTACTGAGGGCTTCAATTGAAAGATGAGTACAGCCCGGAAGTGTTATACAGAGACAACGGCTATTATATATATAATGGTCAAAGCTCTTGCCATTCAGCCATCTTCCAGCATTCTCTAAAACGGAATAGTTCTGTTTTAAAAACACAATACGAAGGAATTTATATGGAAATGATGGTTAAATTGGAATCGGATTAATTTCACATAGGAAACATTCCCCCTATAGGGGTCTTAAACATTCTAGATTTTTTTTTCGAACTCTAAAACCAATTACGATGAACAGAAGCTCATTTCCTTCAAGGACAATTTCTTACTTTAATTTCTAACCATAACCTCAGTGGTTAAAATTGTAAGATATGATATGCCTAAGATGAATGTAGAAAATCCTCATTCGAATCATTCGAATTAAAGGCAGCAAGTCTTGGTGTGTTTCGTTTTTAATGATACAAAACTTAATTTCCTTAACAACATGATGGTGAGCTAGCATAATTAAAACTTATAACTGATGATTTAACGCAGTCGTTTGTTGCGAGAAATTTAAGAACCAAGCCCACTTTTAGGCCAGGGGCCCACTGGCAACTTTTAATTTGGCCGATTAAACAGTTTAGTCACTTGAAAGTTGCCGGATACCTTTGACAAGCGCACACTGGCTACTAAATAGTATCTCAATCATACATGGAGAGTTTTAAAGACCATCTAAACAGTCGTCCAGTTAAATTTTTAACATTTTTCAGCCATTGCAAGGCTGAATGATCCGAATGAATTGTGAATTTCTTCCCATGTAAGTAACAATGGTATTTATCAATAGAATCAATTATCGCCAAACAGTCAAGTTCTGTAATGGCATAGTTTCTTTCGTGTTTCTATAATTGTCTGGAATGAAAAGTGATTGGGTGTAGTTGACCATCAGAGTGTTTTTGTTTCAAAACAGCAGCAACTTCTTGACTAGCATCGACAAAAAGGTGGAAGGATAATTTGGGTTAAATAGAGTTAAAATTGGTTTAGAAATTAATTCATATTTTAGTCTCTGATATGAATTTTGACATTCTTGGGACCAATCCCATTTTATATCCTTTTTGAGCAATTTGTTTTAAGGAAGTCTTAATTTTGCATAGTCCTGTATAATTTTTTGATAAACAGTGATTGAGCCTAAAAATCTTTGCAATTCCTTAACATTTTTGGGTTGTAGTAATTTTTTTATTGTTTCAATGTTTACATTATGGGGTGAATATTTTCCTTGTGAAATTTCATATCCTAAAAATTTTATCTCTTTCTTAGCAAACTGGCATTTTGATTGGTTTAATTTGAAATTTTCTTTTTGAGAAATTTAAAAAATTTCCTCTAAATGTGTTATGTGTTCATCAAATATTTTTGAAAAGATTATTATGTCATCAAAATAGTTCAAAGCATAGTCGATTTGGTATTTATTTAGAATTTGTCTTATTGCCCTCTGGAAGACACTTGGTGCATTTTTCCATCCAAATGGTAGTCTTTTCCACTCATAAAGTCCAAAATTTGTTATGAATGCCAATTTTTCAGTGTCACATTCTTGTATTTCAATATGCCAATATCCTGAAGTTAAGTCTAATGTTGAGAAATAATTTGCATGGGCTAGTTGATCTAATAAGTCATCAATTCGTGGTATTGGTTCTGAATCAGTTTTTGTAATTACATTTAATTTTCTATAGTCTATGCATGAGCCTGGTTTTTCCTTGACCTTTCTTATTTACTAAAGTTACTGGGGCGCTAAATGGAGAATGTGAGGGCTTAATATAACCTGCATTTAACAATTCGTCAATTTGTCTTTTTATTTCAGCATTTTCAGTTTGGGATGTACGATATGGCCTTTGTGCAATTGGGAGTTCTGAAGTTAAATGTATCTTTAGGGGTTCTAATTTTATTTTTCCAACATCATATTTATTTTTTGAAAAGATATGTCCGAAAGCTTCTAAAATGTTTACTAATTGGGGCCAGTCCTCGGGTATTTGATCTGGTGTCACAAAGTCCAAAATATCACCGGACTCTTTAAACAGAGTATTCAATGTATCATCGGGGATACCTGATGTCTCTTGAAAATTTTGAATATTACTATCAGTACTCATTATATTGTCTGAATTCCCATTATTTACATTTCAGTGTCTCATTCTTTGGTTATTGTCAAAATTCAGGGTTTCATAGTCATTTGGAAAAACATTATTCACATTATTATTCACATAATTTTTATAAACAGTCCTTTTGTTTTGCTCAAGAGAGTGATCATATCTTAAATAGTTTCTCTTAACAGAATTTTTACCTTTTATAAAACTTTCTATTACCATTCACATTCCAATTATTACAATATTTTCTATTTTCATATACATTTTTGTTTACCTTTCTAAAATTACACATATTATTTTTTAAAAAATACTTTTTACCATTATACATGTTATTAAAATAATTTCCAAATTTTTCACTATGAACATTCAATGCATATGGATTAACAAAATTATTATCATTACACAGTATTATTTCTTTATTAAATTGGAATACTTTTAAATTTCTTAAATCAATTTCTAAATTAAATATTCTCATATGTTCTAAGCTTAGTAATAAATATGGTAATTCACTCTTAATTACTAAAATTTCAATTTCTATTGTTTTTTTGCCAATTGTAACAGTTGTTTTTATTAAATTTGTAACAGTTACTTGACCCTCAGTCTGATTTAAAACAATATTATCTAAGTTTAATTTTTTAAAGTTCGTTATTGATTTAAATAAAGTTTCTGACATTGAAGTAACTGTTGAGCCTGTATCCAAGAGGCAATGAAAACGAGTATCACTCACCCGAGCAGGGATTAAAAGTCACCGCTGGTCTCTATGTGGATTGTCTATCCTTTTGTAGGTGTTGTTAAAGCTCCGTCGGTGTGATTGTCTATGTGTCCAGTTCCTTCGTTCATCTGCATGAGTAAACTGTCCTTGATTGGGAGGCTGATTACTAAAAACTTCTCTCGCATCTGTTTTGATGTGGCGATTTCAGTGTTCGTTGTTTTCCTTAGCTAATTTCGGTATGTGGATTTTCTTGGCTTTGGACAACCATTCCAGGGGATTATCTATATTTTGTAAGGTTAACAGTGTTCTCATCTGTCGGGGCGAGTCGATCGTCAGGATGTCAATCATTTCTTCATCATTTTTTGGGAGCAACCGTCGAATTCCCATTTTTTTTCTATAGTATTCGAAAAGATCGCCGTCTTCGCTTAATTTTTAACTTCAAAACTCCATGATTAATTCTTCCTTGCTTTGTGAATATACTGTCAGTAAATGTTGTTTTAATTTGTCATAATCTTCTCTGTATAACTGAGTCGAAATAATCAAATCTTGTACTTCATCACACACGAAATTTATTAAATTTTCCTTCACCCAGTTGTCATCTAGTCCCAGAGCTCTTGTCTTCTCGTCAAACATTATAATCCACGGGAGAATATTTTTACTTTTTGTACTATCAAATTTGGGGATTTTTAGTTCTTTTTCAGGATTTCGTTTTTCTATACATTTGTCACTTTCTCTTTTTCCAGTTTGCGTACTCCCAACAGCTAGTTTTATCACATTTTCCTCAGTTTCAGTCACATCTTTTTTTGTTTCTGTCCCTTCACGAGCTTCAGACTGGTTTAACATACCATCATCGAGGTGTAACTTCGTTTTTAAGTCCTGTTCTTCTGAGTTAGATGCTATTTTATGTCTCTGCAAGTTTTCAAGTGTTCGTGATTATCGTCGAAAAACATTTTTTGTCTTTCTCCTACAAAACCTCGCACCTTTGTGCTATCCAAAGTGAGGTTAGTTTTTATTTTTAACCGCGGAATTCGTTATCCTACCGACTCTTGTCGAGCGTATGACTACGCCCACTCACTAAATTAGTATTTGCAGTCTTCTTAAGTATTTGTGGCGAGTGGCAGGTAGTCTAAATTCAGTAAACAAACATAGTTCCAATGAAATGAAGTTTATTTTACTATCTTCCAGCAACCACTGATCCAAGTAGCGCATATTTGAGCGCTCGCCATTTCATGTTTAGGGGCACGGTGAACACACGTCCGTCATCATCGAAAAACTCCCGCGCTGTGCCAAAATTCACGGTCAACTCCGCACGCCAACTCTCCCTGCATATGCGCAGAGCCCAATCTAGAATCTTCTCCATCTCTGAAATTACGTAACAGCTTCGTTCGAGCCATCCACCCTTAGAGCCCGTGCTTGCTCCAAAAATAGATAGCTCGCCCGACCACAGACGCGAATCAAGGTTATCTAATGAAACTGGGAAATTCCCTCGTATTTCGCGCGAACCGCGTGCTGAAATCTGAAAGCAGTGACATTTAATGCCACGAAATAAATTATCCCGAAGCCCCCTTTAAATTTTAACTTAATTATTCCTTTCCCACTAATTCCTTGACATATATATGTATATATATATATATATATATATATATATATATATATATATATATATATGTGTGTGTGTGTGTGTGTGTGTGTGTGTGTGTGTGTGTGTGCATTGGTCGGACTTTTAAAATTGAACACCGCAGATTATAATTTGAAGTCCTGAGATTAGAATTTGTGGTAACAATTGCAATTTAGCTATCGTAGAATAAATTTTGAAAGAAGAGAAAATGGAGTTGACGCGAAAGCATTATAGAGCTATAATTTTCTATGATTTTAAAGTGGATTTAAATCAAGCAGAATGTCTTCATCGTCTACAATCAGCATATGGAAATGAAGTAACATCTCGTACCACTGTATTCAGATGGTTTATAGAATTTAGAGTCGCCCAGTGGCTATGTGGTTAAGGTATCAGCCTGCTACGCCGGGAGCGCGGTTCGACTCCCGCATAAGACTTCATAGTATTCTGGGGAATTCGTCAGTCTTCCGCCTGCAAAAGGAACCAAGGGAGCTGCAATCCATCGTCCATCGCCGATGTCATCGTTCGTTAATAAAAAAATCTTCTGTGATTGTGTGGTTTATGTTTCTATTTCCTTGTATTCATATGTACAACGGACTAGGGTGGGACAGTCGTCAGCTCTAGGGACCTTAGCCCCACATAGAATTTAGAAGAGGTCGAAATTCTCTCCTGGATGAAAAACATACAGGAAGACCTTTGTTAGCTGTAGTCCCAGAAAATGCGTCGGCCGCAAGAAAAATGCTAATCGATGATAATCGCTGTACATACCAAATGAGGCAGAAAGAATTTAACATTGGATCCGAAGCTATACATAAAATTATTCATGAAGAACTGCGTATGAAAAAATTAGTTTGTCGTTGGGTCTCCCATAATTTAATAGAACACCAAAAAGCAGAGCGTGTCAGAATCAGCAAAGAAATCCTAAAATTACTCTATGAGGTTGAGCACCACATTATTTCTGAAATCATAAATGGTAATGAGACTTATATACCTTTTTTTGACGTTCCAACACGTCAAGAAAATAAAGTATGGGTCTTTGAAGAGGACACCAAACCAACAATGGTGTAAAAACAACTATCAATGAAAACATATTGTAGATTTTGTTCTTCAGAAGTACAGGGCTGGTCAGAGCTATACAGCTAGAGGGACAGAAGACAGTTACAACTAACTGGTACACCAGTGAGTGTCTTTCAGAAATTCTTCAGGAGGTGAATGTTAGGGGACTCATGCTTCATTCAGGACAATGCATCTTCTCATACAGCAAGGATTACAGTCGA
>OU015494.1:202043490-202058490 GCA_907164885.2 Dolomedes plantarius
GCCCAATGCTACCTTGGCCAGCAAGGTCGCCGGATCTCTTCCCCATTGATTACGTTTGGAGCATTATGGGTAGAGCCCTCCAACCAGCTTGAGATTTTAACGGCCTAACGCGCCAGTTGGACAGAATTTGGCGCGATATCCCGCAGGAGGACATCCGCCACTTCTATCAATCAATGACAAGTCGAATAATTCCTTGCATAAAGGCAAAAAGTGGACCAACGAGTTATTGACTTTTTCACTTTGTGAAGCTCTTTCTCTTGAAAAAAATCATCCAATTTTTTCATATTGTAATAATTTGTTTTTCTGTACATGAACATCACATCTACCGATTTTCGTCCCATTCGAATAACTTCTTCTTGGTACAACGTTTTTTTGTCTAAGAATATATATATATATATATATATATATATATATATATATATATATGTGTGTGTGTGTGTGTGTGTGTGTGTGTGTGTGTACACTATCTACGAATAAGTATTTGGACACCTGTGTTAGAAAAGAAAATCAAAATTTATTCATATTCAATAGTTGGTAGAACCTCCACGAGAGGCAATTACAGCCTCAACCTTGGGCATGTTTTTCACAAGTCCTTGTATGACGGCTAGTGGTATTTTCGTTCACTCGACTTCGAGAAGACATGCAAGTTCCTTCACCGATTTTGGACGGTTGTTGCCCCCACTAATTCGGTGATCAAACTCGTAGCAGATGTTCTCTACAGGGTTCAGGTCTGGGCTCTGGGCAGGCCACTCCATTCGGTTAACCCCATCATCACCCTATCAATCGATGGTGGATCTCGCAACATGACAGCTGGCTTTGTCGTCCTGGAAGTATGGGTCCAACCCGTAAAACTGCCTCAGTGGAGGAAGCACACTGTCATCCAAAATTGTGCAGTAGGCGTCGGCGTTAATTTTACCATGAATTGGGACCAAGGGTCCCAGTCCATACCAGGAGAAACACCCCCAGACCATAATTCCACATCCACCGAACTTTTCTGTGGGCGCAATGCATTCTGGCAGGAGGCGTTCTCCAGGCGGACGCCTGACACAGACCCTGCCATTCGAAGGGTGGAGGTTGAACCTTGATTCGTCGCTCCATAAAACTCGTTTCCACTGATCTACGGTCCACTTCCGACGTGCCTTGCACCACATTAACCGAGCAGCGCGCTTAGACTTTGTGATCAAAGGCTTATGGGTGGCAGCATGACCATGAAAACCAAGCAGATGTGTTTCCTTACGGATGTTATTCACCGAAACAACACTCCTGAATGCCCGTTGAAACTCCTGGAGTATGTGGGCCATCGGTTGGGTGCGGTTCTTCCGAATTTCTCTGGACAGCACCCTCCGATCTCCCAGTTTCGTGGGTCTGCCGACTCGGGGCACATTCCGACAATCACCGTTCACCTTCCACTTCTAAATCGCATAGGCCACTGCCGATTTGTGGTAATTCAGCTCTCTAGATATGTTCCTTGAGGATCGGCCATTTCTGTGATACCCGACGATTACACCTTTCTCGAAATCAGATAACTCTGCACTTCGTGGCATCTTGTATGCGACTAATGCCAATGTTTTTTCCTACAGGATATTTAACGGCGGAGGGCGTGACGTATATCAGGACCTCAGATATCGTCATTTGCATGGGTGTCCAAATATTTATCGGTAGATGGTTATATATATATATATATATATATATATATATATATATATATATATATATATATATATATATATAGGTAGATATAGATCCACTTCAAAGCGCTATTTAAGGCTTGGAGATTTCGACGATTTCAAGTTCGGCAATTGTGTTTTTCTTGTGGTTTTTTCAAAAAAACGATCAATTATGCCTCGTCGAAAACAGCGATCATCTTTTGATCAAGTATCCGAGTTCGTCAGAGGAAGGATAGTGGCCTACCGAGATTGTGGATTATCTTTCAGGGAAATCGGTAGTCGTGTTGGACGAAACCAAACAACTGTAATGCGGATATGTGATCGTTGGATGCAGGAGGGTACGACGGACCGGCGTGTTCGATCGCATCCAACTCAGCGCACCACTTCACGTGATGACAGGAAAATTGTGCGCATGGCAGTGACGGATCGCTCAGTCACATCACGAACCATAGCACAGCACATGCAGTCTGTAACGCATCATCCAGTGTCTGCGCGTACCATTCGACGCCGTTTACAGCAGAGTGGTCTGTCCGCAAGACGTCCATTGCTTTGTCTACCCTTGACGCAGAACCACAGACGTCTCCGCCGCCAATGGTGCGATGACAGAAGGATGTGGACGGCAGAATGGAATGAAATTGTCTTTACTGTCGAGTCACGCTTCTATCTGCAACACCGCGATGGTCGCATTCGAGTCTGGAGACACCGTGAAGAGAGGATGCTGAACAGCTGCGTTATGCACCGCCACACTGGTCCTGCACCGGGTATTATGGTATGGGGCGGTATTGGATATCACTCTCGCACACCTCTAGTACGCGTTGCCGGTACTTTAAACAGCCAGCGCTACATCTCCGAGGTGTTGGAGGCAGTTGTTCTTCCTTACCTTCAAGGCTTGCCCACAGCCATATTTCAACAGGATAATGCGCGACCACACGTGGCACGCATTGTCCAACGGTTCTTCCTCAATCGCCAGATTGAATTGCTTCCCTGGCCGCCTCGCTCTCCGGATCTTTCGCCGATAGAAAACATGTGGTCCATGGTTGCTCTACGATTGACCCAGATTCCATCCCCAGCTGCCACGGCAGATCAACTTTGGCAACGTGTGGAAGCTGCTTGGTCTGCTGTACCCCAAGAACTCATCCAAAGTCTCTTTGAATCAATGCCGAGGCGTGTGGCAGCGGTGATCTCCAACAATGGCGGCTACTCTGGCTACTGATTTTGGCAGGAACCACACTTCACAGAAGTCTATAAATTTAATCATTTGATACTTGGTCAACATGTTATATATCTACAAAATAAATTTTGTTGTGATATCTCTTGTCTTTCTTGGTGTTGCAATTTGGGTGGCCAGCAGTGTATATATAAGTGTCTCTGACATGTGAATTTTCCCTACTGTTCACAAAGACAGCATAGAAACGAAGGGGAAGGTACGACTGATTCATATTTCACGACTCTGTCATTTTTCTAGTCCCGTATGTGGCAAAGTTGTTTCGCGTTCCCATTTGGGTTTGAAAGATTTTCTCTGTCCTGGTGAAGCTGAAGCAACCGGAAAGGAACAAACTAAAATTGGCTTTTCGACGTTTCCTTACCGAAATACCTGTATTGCGGGGAAAGTAGAAAAGTGTGTTTATTTGATTATTTGATAGGATGCGGCAGTTCTTATTTTTCTTTCCGATTAGTACTTTTTCCTCGCTGCTTCAATGCAAAGTAATACTCTAGGTAATTAAAATTGTACTGATTGTATCAAAAAATGGTTATTCATATATGAGTAAAAACTAACTTTAATTGATGATACCAAGAAAGCTTTACAAATTAAATGTGGAATCAAATTCAGTCTGCTAATCTACCTGTGATCCTATTGGACATTACGTTGGGGGGCGTAGTGACCAATTACTCCAAACATTATTTTTACAATAGACACTCAAAAATTTTGTAATAATAACTCAAGAGAATAACTATAATAACTCAACAGATGTAGTACAGAATTTTAAAACTATAGAAATGGCATCAAGTCCAAAAAAAGTTTTATACCGAAGATTGCATATTAATCTATAAGCTGATTAATATATGTTAAAAATGTATTTAAGCCAATTTTTAAATATGGAAATGTTCTAAGACTTTATTCATTTTATAACAGGAGCTAGCGAGGGATATTTAATTTGATGCTCAGTGGTATTTCTTTAATCAGAAAAAGAATTATTACACACATACCGTATGAATGGAAGGATTTTAAATATGTTATGAAAATAAAATAAGAATAGTAGGATTTTTTAAGAATTCTTTTGAAAATAGAGTACAGTAAACAAAATTGCGCCTTAAAGTTTATATCTTTCCTACCATAATGCTTGTATTATCAAGAACTGTGTTTATCCTTTCAGATAGCGGGTATTATCTGATATTTCATTTAATGTGCTCTTATTTTTGACTTTGAATATTTAACGAGGGCGAAATTGCGTGCCCAGTATAACTGAGAATCGGAAGCTGCGCGTGTTGTCATGAACCATATAGCCATTCAGCGCCATCTGTTAACAGGTACGAAACTTTCGGCCAATAAGATTTGCCAGCATTCCGTTTTTCATCCACGATCCAAGACCCCCTCCCATTTCCTCCGGTGTCCGCCGTTCGGATACCACGTGATACGCCAAGACCCAATGGCATAGGACTTGTGGATGGTGCGGGATCTGACACAATTAATGGGAAGCAGTTGATGGCGAGACTTCATTGAAAAGGTGTGCGGTTTGCGTTCTTTTGAGTTTGTTTTGGTTTTGTTTCGAGTATCCGTGTTTGGTTATCTCCTCGACGCAAAGCAATGGTGTGCTACTGAAATTAGTTTCATCTTTCTGGAAGGTGAAGTGAGATATTTTAGAGTGATTCATTTTTTAGGAAGAATTATTTTCAGAAATTGATCTATGATGCATGTGGGGAAAAATTGAAAGTGGAGGTTAGTCGTAAATGATATTTTAAAATTTTGAATTCAGTAATTGTTTTAAACTCCTTAAAAGAATAAATTTTATGTGAGTTATTTTTACTTGTTTAAAATTTGATAATAAGACTTATTAATAGACAGTTAAACCAGAAGAATTCTCCATCTGTAGTTATGAACTCTATACAAGTGTCTTGAAGTAAAAAATAGAATGTTGATTCCTTTCTGTTTAGTTTTGATTTCATGGAGAAAGCGCCTAATATTGAATGAGCACTTTAAATGAATTCTTCTTGTATTCGTAATCTACTTAATACAACATCTGCTCTCATATACGTTAAAAGTAAGGCCATGAAAAAAGTTTTTTGATCTCGAATGTCAATACTTAATGAAGAAGGTTACTCTTCTTTTTTACTAGTCTATCTGTCTAAATTTTGAAAACAAGAAAAAATTTTTATTAAAAGGGAAGGTTTTATATATCGATATCTGAAGAGGATATATAATAATTACTATATGAGATCCACGGAAATAAAAAAAAATGGATTAAATATTAGTAGAACTGAGATAAAACATAGGTAAACATAGGATCTGAAACTACAACTGTTAATCAGTAAGACATTTTAAATGAATAGTTCAGACAGTTAATAATATAAGATTATTAACTATTAGATTATAAGATAATAAATGCAACATAATATACAGTAGTGTAAGCTATTTTTCATGCATATAATGAAAAATAAATAAAAGAGGGGCTAGTACAAAAAAAAAAAGAAATAGACTTGTGAGATAGCTATCAAAGAAATTCTCAGCTTTCACACTGGAAAAAAAATGAGATAAAATTTCCAAATGGTATTAATGTAATAACTAATTGAAGATATAAGAAATAGTTTAAAATATGTTGAACTGCTAGTTATCGAAAGGCAGAATATGTTACCGAATAAATTGACCTAAGTTTTGGACTTGGAGTTTCTGAAGGTAGAATAGCAAATACAAAAAAAATTATTTTTTATGAATGACTGAAGAATTGCAAAGAATCTGCATATCGTTTCCGTGATAATGATGGCTGTGTCTACTTCAGTTTTAGGTATGACAAAACCCAAACTTACATTTTCCATCGATGCTCTGATGGGCACCGAGGAAAAAACAACATATCGTGATACTTCTCCAGTCAGAGACTACAGCATTCCTAAATCAAAATCTGAATCAGGGTCCCAAAGTGGGTCCCCTCAGCCGGTCGTGGTTCCTATTCCAACTTTCCCAGCTTCTGGACCATCCAGCTCTATGGAACGACCAGGAATGTTTAGCTCGCAACTTTTTCCACGAGCTTTGCCGCAAACGCTTCCGGGATTAGACCCTAGTCTGACCGGCATGTTCTTGCAAGGAGATCCGTACCCAACCTTCCCCTGGTACTTGCAACCCAGATCTAGGTTTCTACAGCACAGATATGGACCGGGTAAGTGTCTTTACCTACCTCTTATAAATCGAATCTTTAAAAGGGCATTAGTACATGAAATCCTATCCCTGAAAATTAGAATACGCCGTAGTAGCATTAAAATATCTAAAAGTTTAGAAAACGATGAGTTTACGCGATATTTTGTGTTCTGCTGTATTTCCTGCTTTTATATGCATATATACTAAAAGAACTTTGAACATTAATAAAACATATATTACAAGATTATTTTATCATTCACGGATATTGAATTAAAAATAGCAAAAAACAAAAAAAAAAGGTATGCGCATCCAGGCAGATTTGAAGAATTATTTTTTGTATTTTCAGCTTTTACATCTTTTGACAAGTACATTAAAATTACATTAAAGAGGATTTAATGGGTTGAGAGATATAAAGTTTTATTTTTTTCATTAATGCACATTTTGTAATAATTCTGTCCGTCATATATGCCTTTTTACAAACATCAATATACGTATCAAAATAAATTGTAGAATTTGAAGATTTGTTAAAAAAAAATTTAAATTCAAAACCTAAAGCATGTCTTTTTGATAAATATGCTCAACCAATTGCTATTTTTGCAAACTAGATTTCCTTTTTGTGCATAGTAAAAGTTTCCCAAAACATTTTATCTTTAGAATTTACAAAAAAATTTCATTACTTAAAAAGGAAGAAAAATTTATTTTTCTAGAGTAGTTTTTGCTTCAGATAAACTGATTTCAGAACTTTTAATCAAAAATTCTAAAGATGGTAAGACAGAAGATGAACAAATGAAAGCTATACAAAATTTCATAGGAATAGCTAGCAACTAATTTTAAATGCATCCTTAAAAAGATTTCAAATTCCTTCACCAGATATATATACAGATGTACAATAGGATACGGACTGACAATACTGCATAAAATCTTACATCTGTCAATCTAAGAATCCTAGAAAGCTATGGTTTGTGTAATTAGACTCTAATAGCTCCATAGTAAGATATTAGACGATATTTATCTTTTAAAAGAATTTTGTGTTCGGGATGCCCTTAAATACGAGTTTCATATTTCACTGAAGTACGTCACCAAATATACCATAAGTTCTGGTTATAGTTTTCTAATGTAAAGTATCTACAATAAAAATGTTTGATTCTGAATTTCAGAGAAGTACATACACTGAATTTGAAACTCCAGTTTAAATTGTGGGAATAGAATTTTAACATTCTGTATAATCAGTAATCCATTAGCTTTATTAAAAAGATTAATTCCTAAGTATATTCCCCCTGTTCTCATTATTACTTAATAATTCAAAACTAAACTTTTTTTAATACCTTGCATAAAACAGTTGTTTGCTTTTTATTGAAAGTTATGCAAACGAGTGCTTTTACTCCCGAGGAGCAATGCTTATACTTGATTTGAGAAAGGTAAACTTTGATAATTTAAAATTCTATTTTCATTGCTTATGAATAAGGATTACGTATATCTCATGAAAATAGTAAAAATAATATTCATCCTAAGCAATTGAAATAAAGTACTAACTAGTTAATGATTTGGATGTCAAAGTTAATGAAAATATTTCAAAAGTTTTTAATTTTCCTTCAGTTGTAAGCTACAGAATTGGAGAAGCTCCAATTCTTAATTAAATCGGTATCTAATTATGATACTTGTATCAGAGATAAAAAGGAAATGCTTACATAGCAAATGTTTCTGTACTTAGGTTATTATATATATATATATATATATATATATATATATATATATATATATATATATATACACACACACAACACACAGAAATGGAAATTATTGAGTACATTTAATGCCCCCTCCTCCCGTTCTCAAACGAGAAATATTGGGCTTAGTGAAATTTACCTATATATATATATATATATATATATATATATATATATATATACACACACACAACACACAGAAATGGAAATTATTGAGTACATTTAATGCCCCCTCCTCCCGTTCTCAAACGAGAAATATTGGGCTTAGTGAAATTTACCTATATATATATATATATATATATATATATATATATATATATATATATATATATATATATATATATATATATATATATATATATATATATATATATATATATATACACACACACATAATAACTATGCATAAGGGAGGAGAGAAGACTTTTTAACAAATATCTAACTCTTTCCAATACCGAGATATGGAGAAACTATAATTTATTAAAAATGATTCCTTTTCCAATTAATTTATTTAAATCAAAGGTGATTTTCTCAAGTTTCTGTGTGAAGCGAAACAGGAAAGGTTTTCAAACGAAATGTAGCTTTCTCATATATTTCATTCATGTCATTGAAAGTTGTTAAACATAGGTGCTGCTTCTTCTGTCCTTTTATTTTTTTCACTAGAAACGATTCTCAAAATGATTAAGAAACCTCAAAGAGTTACGTATTTTATTTTACGAATTCAAGCTTTTATAATTTTTTTATAACTTCTCTAAAACTGATTTCATTGAAAGTGAATAGATCGAAGTGTGAGAACAAATGTTTTGTTCGGAAGAAGTTATGAATTTCATTTATTTGAAGTTGTTTACATGATTGTTTGTTATAACATAGTAAAATACACACTTTCATAATTTTTTGCAACACATTGATTCATTTATGGAAGTACTACATATAGTTTGTATACAAATAACAGGGACGCCTAAAAGCCATAAAAAAATTTCATAAATTTTTTCAGTGAAAAATACGTCAATAATATTTCTATGAAATCTTATGTTTGTTAACAAATATTTAAAATTAAAGAAAAATATATTATTTGATCAAAACCAGTCATATGATATTTCAATGGAAACTCTGAGATTAAATATTTAAAACAAAATAATTTATTTGAACAAAGCCAGTAAACTTACAAAATAAAGATACATATTTCAAGCAGGTTTATAAAAATATGTAGCACTTCTTTACTTATGTTCACCACCTAATGAGACCACCTAAAAAAAAAATGGACGAATGCATGCAACAAGATGACCTGAATGGGAATCATACAAAAATTTGAGAAGATATTCATGTTATATCGAGGGAAATGATTCCATGACATTTTAACGCCTCGCGATATCACATTTTTATGCTATTTATTATTAATTTTTGTTTTCTTTAATATATAAAAGGTTATATATATATATAATCTATAGTTTTCTGGCTCTAATCCCACGGGGGGCTTAAGGAATTGTAGGCTTTCAGCAGTAGGTCCATCAAGTCCCTTTAACTCTCATGAAGCAAAAGATAACTGTAGCACTCTAGATCAACCAAACCAAACTTAAAATAAAGCTGGCTAATTTAGAAAACGATTCTGGAACCCACAACCTTTAAGACTAATATGCTGGTCAATACACCGTTGAGCCATGTAATGATCTACCTTAAAAAAACATTAACCTTACATTCTTCTTCGTTTGAGAAGGATCGAAAGGCTTTGATCCTCGGTCGAAATCAGTTAAATTTGTTTAGACATCTTTTTACACACTCATACACACAAAATTAAAAAAAAAAGTTACATATATCAACAGTTTAAGTGAAAATTTGAAGCAAGCTGATCATAAAATTTCGAAGTTAGAGATGCCACATCTTGATTGGCCGAACAATTACTACATACATTCATAAGACAGTGTAGGAAAATCAACTTATACAGCAAATCATGTATTATTTTTATGAATATATGGGACAAAGTTTTGATATTTGTTTTGAGCACTCGCATATACTCACATAACAGAGAAGGGAAAGGTTGTAGGGGGTTAATGTTTAAATGGCAAATCATTTTTAATGCATGAAATTGACTTCTATGAGTCTAAGTGTTTACGCTGTGTCATTTTAAAAAGAAATACGCATAGCAGAAATACCTAAAATTGATTTGCCCAAAATTGATAGTCTAAAATTTCAACCAAGGCCTAGTAGCTTTCGTCACAGTAGCTTTCGAGCATTAAAAAGAAATTCATATGGACCAATGTACGGCTAAATGACAAAGTCAGTGAGGTGTGGGGGGGGGGACTTTCATAAAGTACAAAAGCTCCAGCCAAAGTTCAGCCCACATCCTGGATCTTTGGTCCGAAAGGAGCAGAGAATAAATGTGAGAAAAGTCATTCAAATTAGGACTCTCTCACATCGCTGTGGGCCGGATGATGGCCAAATGGCTAAGGCGCTGGCTTTCGGTACCAGAGTCTATGGTTCGAATCCCACTCTTGGCATGGATGTTTGTAGCCGTTCGGAATAGGATTTAAGCAGTAGGTCCGGGTCTAATTTACCCACGTGTAGCAAAAAAATTGACCGTAGTGCTCCAAGCCAAGCACTCTTGGCATGGATGTTTGTAGCCATTCGTAATTGGCTTTAAGCAGTAGGTCCGGGTCTAATTTACCCACGTGTAGTAAAAAAATTGACCGTAGTGCTCCAAGCCAAGCACTCTTGGCATGGATGTTTGTAGCCATTCGTAATTGGCTTTAAGCAGTAGGTCCGGGTCTAATTTACCCACGTGTAGCAAAAAAATTGACCGTAGTGCTCCAAGCCAACCAATCATATCGCTGTGGTAGCTTAATGATTTGAGCTTCATCTATCTGCTCATTGGAAAGCCCGTGGTTCGATTCCTGGTGCTGGAGGACAAAAGGAATAATTTTTATGATTCATCGTTAGTAGAAAATTTCTTAAAGAGATTTTCATTTTGATTTAAATGTTGAAGAAATTTGTACAATTTAACAGAGATCATGTGCTAAGATATAATTTTACATAAAATCCTTTGTTACATATCATATCCTTAAGCCTGTATAGTTTATAATTTGTTTATTCTTGCTTTATGAATAAATTTTTGGGCATGAAGTCCTATTTTTTCCTTAATTGACACATTACATCTAAAAAATAAGAACTAAAATAACTTTTATTACATTTAAGTTCTGAGGAGGCCTTCACTGATTAGCTATTCTTAGAGTTAAGTAAATCAGTTTTGAAATCAGTTATTTTAAGAGCATTAAATACTAAAGAATGAGCCTTTTATTCGTTCGAAACATCAATTCGTATCAAAGACTTTTTATTCGTTGGAAAAGTTTAAAAAAATGTAATGTCTATGTTAGTTTTGAATGTTACATTACCTAGTTTATGTAAAAAAAAAACATTTTACTATGCGGTCATGATCAATAAACAGCTAGGAGTAGTAGGAAACGTTAATTAGTCAAATTCAAAAGTGTAATCTATTTGTTTCGCAATGAAACCATAACTGGAGTATCGTAATAATCATAATTATCACAAAAAAAGGAAAGAATAATGATGTAAACTACGTAAGATGACTATGTAAGATACAAAAGCATTTCTCCTTTGTCAAATTTCTTAATTTTTATGAAGTTTCCTAAGAATTTCATAAATCTGCATTAACTTTAGTCACACCTTTTCCAGGCAGAACATAAGGCGACTGCTTAGACTTTGGTGAATGTAAAATAACACTCGCCGGGAAGAAGCACGTGTGCTTAATTTTGGATTTCGTTCGTATTGCCACATATCTTAATCTCTTCGAGTTTTCAGATAAGCAATGGTGCTGGTTCTCCTTTACTAGTTTCTCAAGATCGTTGTCTTACTGGAAAAAATAAATAAAAGGAATAGTGTTGTCCCAGACAGTAATTCTCTGCACTAACTTTGGTCACCCCGTCACTAGACAGAATGTAAGGAGGCCGTATAGACTCTGGGGAATATAAAATGACATTTACCGAGAAGAAGCAGGTGTGCTGAATTTTGGATTTCGTTCGCATTGCAACATTTTTTAATCACTTCAAGAGTTTTCAGAAAAGCAAAATATTTTGTTGTTTTTAAGTTTAATATATATATATATATATATATATATATATATATATATATATATATATATATATATATATATTTAAAATTAAGATGACTGAAAGGGCAGATTCGACCATTTAATACTCCTATAACCTGAAATAAGATAGACATATAAAAATAAGCAAAACACACACACACACATATATATATATACAGTCGAACCTCCATATATCGAACTTCCACATATCGAAATTTTCTATATATCGAACTTTTAGCAAATCTCCATGTTCATTACATAGAAAAATTGTTTCTATATATCGAAAAAATCTCTATATATCGAATTTTTTTCAAGTCAAATTGGGAGATTTTATTCCACTTTAGAATAAAATCTTCCAATTTTTGGCATTTGAAACAATACGTCGTGGACTTCAATTCGTGGAAAATATCCCTGATTAAGTTTTTAGTGGACTGAATAAATACGAACATTTGTTTGAAATTTCCGCAAAACTGGCTGTTCAGCCAGATATTCGTAGTTTTTTTTAAAAGAATCTAACTGTGATCATTGTAACCACTGTCTGGATTATTGTTTTTTTAAAGGTATGTACTAGTACTCAATAAATCTTTCATATTAATTCATTTTTTAGTTATTAACTTTCATTTAATGGGATTCGCATATAAATTAGAAATGGAGTTTCGTATACGAAAATTAGCTTTAATTTTTTTTAGAATAATTATAATGAAACTAAGCTCAATGCTATATATCGAAATTTCTATATATCGAATTTTTTGCCGGCAATTTGCTACTTCGATATATGGAGGTTCGACTGTATATATATATATATATATATATATATATATATATATATATATATATATATATATATATATATATATATATATATATATATATATATATATATATATATATACAGTGGAATCTCGATCTATCGTTTTTCCGACTGAAATGAACGATAAATGGAACGATAACGGAAAACGATAGATGCGGAAACATAACAAAGCAATAAGATCGTTGGGACTGGATAAAATGAACGACAGATACGGAAAAACGATGGATCCGAAAACGATCGATCGAGATTCCACTGTATATATATATATATATATATATATATATATATATATATATATATATATATATATATATATATATATAATATTGTTAAACAAACAGTTCAGTTTTATTTATAAAAAAATTAAAAAATTAAGTTAGATACTAAAAAATGTTTATTTTGCAAAATCAGATGCACTTGAAACGCCAAAGACGGGCATATTGGGGGGTGGGGGGGGGGGGTTATTTGGTCATGAAAACTTCTAAACCAACTTGTTGTTGGACACCTAATACTAAGGAAGACAAGACCTTAACAGTTTCACCATAAATTGGCTTCAAAATAATCCATTCATGAATTTCAAAAGCTGATACGACTTTTTGAATCAGGAGTTGAGCAACAAATTGGACAAGAAATGGTAGGAAAACGGCATCTTTTGGCCGCCGCTGTTTGCAGCGAAGGTAAATTATTGCCCAGCTTTTGATGAAAAAAGTCACTATTATCTGTCGAAATTCACAAATTGAGATTTTTATTGGAAATTTTGTAACGAATCTAAATGTTTTTTCTTCCTTCATCTTTTACATAATCCGATGCTATCTTTTCAGTTAATACTATTCACCGCAAAGACAGCGAAAGAGCATAAACCATTAAGAAATATGTGGTTGGCAGGGTTGGAAAAAAAAAAAGAAAAAAGTTTATGGTTTTCACCGGTAATTGCGGGGTTATGAGCCAAAACATCTAAAAACACCTCCATTGTTGATAATTTCTTTCTTGCTCTAAATGTAACATGGCATTAATATTCACATCCCGATCTTTAAGTTAAGGTTAATCGTAAGGGATTGCAACTTAGCGACTTTTCTTGACTCTACCCACTGACCTCTAGCCCAGTACTAAGGAGGCCTAACTGAAACAGTAGCAATTTCTCGGGTTCATGGCTCAAAACCCCATAAATGTAATACAGTAGAAACCCGTTATAGCGAACCTGGTATATAACGAACTCCCGGATATAGCGAACGAAAATTTTGGTCCCGCCTTTTTCCTATCTATATATATAAAACACGTAGGTATGCGGCACAAAAATCGACGATATTTCTACACACCGAATGGCAACGCCTGCAACTACTGGATGTAAACATTAGCGGTCGTCCGCAATTTGTAACCATTTGTCAACATGGATTTATGCGTTGAAATCAGGAATGCTCGAAAGCGAGCTGCACGATCAAGTGGAAATTGGGAACTGTCTCAAGAAAGAAAGCGAAGAAGAAATAATTAATTAAGAAAGAGAATAAATGATCGTGAAGTTAGGCTTAACCGTCGCCGGCATAGCAACCGAGAGCCAGTAATAGTTAATTTTCTACACTTTTTTCAGTTTTTGCTGAATTTTTACTCCATTTTATAAGTGAAGAAATTTTCCTAACTATTTATCATTTGATATGATTAAGTGTAGATATCTGAAATGTGAACAATAGTACATACACAGAGTGATGTAATCCACACTAATTATTTTAGTACTTGCTGAATTTTTACTCCATTTTTATGTGAAAATTTTTTTATCACATAAAAAGTGGAGATGTAATTTCGTACCCCAACGATTCCTTATTTGATGTAATGATAAAGTGTAGATATCTTAATTTTAAAAAGTAGTACATATAGAGAGGGATGTAACTTTTAAAATCATTGGTGTTGGGTTTCTCAGTCTTATCTTTAACTCTCTTTTGAAGAAATAGAAATTCACATTTTTTAATCACGATGATTTTGAATGAGCCTTATAGAGAATACCCCTTAACAACGTATATTTATGCTGACAGTTAATGTTAACATTCCTTACATGTTACTTTCAGCTGAGTTGATTTTGCAAAAGAAAATATAAAGCTAAAAGCGACCATGCTGGTCGCGCAGCGGCTAGTTGTATTTAATGCTAATTTATCCTTTTATAGCGAACCTCTGAAATCTTAAGAATCGGCTATAACGAACCTTTTTTCAGTCGACTTACTGTATTTTTTCATATTTTTAAACTTTTTAAGAATGTTGAAGATACAACAAATGTTGAAGAAGCAAAGAATGTTTAAGAAGATGATGATTTACCTATCGCGATGTGAATAGAAAAGCCCAAAATTTCATCATTTTTA